>OY288111.1:3957382-4047450 GCA_958431115.1 Syrphus vitripennis
TGAAGTATACCAGACACCACTCAGGAATGTCTCTTTTAAAATGAATGCTTAATGTAAATGTGGTAAACAAATCAACTGTTTTCTAAGTTTACATTTACAATATTCATTTGCATAACAAATTTTAATGTCTAACTGTGATAAATAAAAATTTCCATACGATTAATGACTCTATAACCATTTTTATTTTTTTTTTAATCATTATCATTTTATCATTATTCATATCATTATCGTTATGAATATCAGTCTTTTAGCTATTGCGACGGTTTTTTATAATTTAAAAAAAAGTGGTGCAATTGTAGAGGGTTATTTTTCTTTAAGGTTTTTTTTTTGCGGGAAGATCTACATATTTATGTAAATCAACCTTATTTCTTAATTTACACTAACCAATGCTGAGAATGAGGTTTTTCCTTGGACGGGAATGAGGTGGTCTTGTTATTTCGACTGCGACTGCGCTCTTTGCCCCTATATAGCTGTCTTTTATAATCGAAGTCAATTGCGGTTGCTGATTCTGGGTAAATTACTGAATTTTCAGGGTTATTTTCTGCCATCACTGTGTGTTTCTTTGTGACGCGACGTACAATATACCTAGAACCATCAGGGCGTCGTTTGACTTTCCATACCATTCCAGACATGTCCTTTGAAAAAAAAAAAATGAATATTTTAATGTTTTTTTTTTTTTAATTCTGATAACCTTTTCTTTGTACTCTTCGATGGGTTTAGATTGACACATTCTGTAAACACTTGATTTAGCAACTAAGGTAGAATGTCCATCGCTTTCGGCAGCAGCATCTCTAGCATCGGAGCTATCTGATGGCATTTTAAATGGAATTATTTTGGACGGCTTTTGACTTCGACGAGCGTCAGTTTGACATTTATTGTTTATTGAGATATCGGTTGTTCGAAAAACACTGCTACGTTGATTTGATGGTATGAATGCTTCGTGTTTTTCCGACGAATTATTTGTTTTATTTAATGCTGAAAAAATATATATTTTGTACAAATATGAAAAAACCAAAATAATTAGGTCGTTATTTTTTCCATTTTCATTTTTGGAGTTTGATCTATTTTGACTTTAGACCCTTTTCATTTTTTTTTTGTTTGTGTGATGAGGGTAAAATTGTAGGTAAGTAGGTATATTCTCTTACATTTCGATACCAAAGTCCGAAAATTCTGTCTGTCATTTTGAAAATCCATGTTCGGTTTACTATTTTGAAGAAATAAATACTTTTAAATATTTTGATTTGTTTTGTGTCAATAGTCAATTAAATGATACCTATCTAATGCTAAAAATGCACTGCTACACGATCCACCAGTATTATAGGCACTCGAACTATTATCGTTATCATCTAAAATTGGAGTATTTTGTTGTTGCAGACGTGCAGTTGAAGAGTGATTTTCAATTCTTCGAATATTCGAATTTGGACAACCAATAGATTTGAGCCATTCTTCAACACGTCGTTCATTCACATTTTCAAACGGTGAGCAATAGTAAACATCTGAGTCTGCATCTTCGGGTATGGTTTCATATATGTGTTCTAAAATATCTGGTGAGCTTTTAAGTGCTGTTGGAGGTTTGAGTTCTTTTTTGCTGTCATTATAATATGAGGTGAGATTTCTCTTTTTGACTTTTTTTGGGGAAGACGATGATGTTTGCTGTTGTTGCTTATCTAAGGATGCTTCTGTTTGCAATTGTTTCATAACTGAAATTTGTGAATTCAACAGCGAGATTTCCTTGCTAACAGTTTCCAGTTGAACTTTTATCTTAGCATGACTGAAAATATCACAAACATTTTCCTTAGTTATTGGTGCTGGTACAACTTTACATGTTGTATTGTAAACGTCGGTGATGGCGCTTATTTTGGCAGTGGGGATTGCTGCTGATGTGGATGTTGTTTGATCCTGATGCTTTGACATTTCGTGGGATGATTTTTCTGATGAAGAAATAGTGTTTTGTGCATATTCATACTCATTTGTTGATATGTGCTTGTCTTCTTGGCATTCTTTATCATCGCAATAAACAGCTGAATCAAGAAAATCATCATCCTGTTAGAAAAAAAAATGAAACAAATGAAATTTATTTATTTATTGATTATAAAATAGCTAACAGTTATTAATAAACTTACGCCTGTTACAAACCTTTAACAAGCTATATTTCAAGTTAATTCAGTTTTATTACAGCGATTACATATAAAGTTTATAAAAGTTTTAAAAAGATAAAGAAATAATTGTACGAAATGAATGTGTTTTTTCATTGATAAATAAAGATTTCTTAATAACAATTGATTTTTTTCATGAGGAATGGAACACAATTAATAATTAATTGTTTTGTCACTGTGTTGTCGTTATTTCCTGTCGGTAAGAATACTGTCGGTGTAGCTGTTAAATCTGCATTCAAATTTGTTTTCGTTTGAAAAGTGTTAAACAACAATTTGAAGCAGAATAAAAAAGAAATAAAATTGAAAGAACAAGTAAATTTAGACCATTTTAAGGGCAATTTAAAAAATATATACGTTAAATGGAAAAAAATTAATTTAAAAATAAAGGTAATACTTATACCTTTTTTTTTAGCCAACAATCTATTCTATTAACCACTTTTTAAATCAAGTCAAAACTATGCATAGTTTTTGTAAAATTTAATTTTAAACTCGAAATTTGAGTAAATAAAAGTTTAAAAAAAATTTAATTAAAATATTTTTTTTTTGGTAATTTTCAATTTTCTCAAGAACATAAAATCATCTAGTTTTCAGTTTTTGATCAAAAACAAATAAGAGCAATGAATTCTAAAAAAAACAATAGCAGATAATCTTAAACATTTAAACATTTTTTTAGCTTTTTTTGTCCAAATTTTGAGTTTAAAACAATTTTTTTCAAAAAGTATGCATAGTTTTGACTTGATTTAAAAACTGGCTAGTAGAAAAGAATGTTGGCTTTAAGAAAACGTATAAGTATTACCGTTATTTTTTAATTAATTATTTTCCATTTAACGTACATAGTAAAAAATGCTTGTATTACCGTGTTCTACAAAAATCCGTTATCATTTCTTGGCGCCCGGTTATCATACTCTCCCCTATAATTCCAAGAAATTTTCAGAAAAAGATCAATTTTTCAAATATATTATAGATGTTTTATATTTCTCGTTGTAACAGCTACCGTTTGATTTTTAAAAAATCTAATTATACCAACAAAAACAAATTGAACTCAAAAACTTAATTTTTTTACTTACCCCAAAAGCAAATCGGCTAACCAAAATTTTTACTGAATACTTATTCTCCATCAATAATTTATCGGGATCCACTTTTTCCAGCACATTTTGTCCATTTATCTGTTGGAAAAAATATAAATATTCAAAATTAATTAAATTTTTATATAAGAGTTAGACAGGTTCAGAATCGAATTATATGTGTTTGAAGTATGAACAAATTTTTCAATTTTCATTGACAGCTATCGCAGAAATGACGTTCTTTCAAAAGCAAGTGAGAGCCCTTGATATTTCTTTATTTTTTTAATAACAATAAATTAATTGTCAATGTGAGCAACTAGTTGGTTGAAGGGCGCCCAAAGTGATGTCCGTGTCTCTTTTTTTACTATTAACTCACTTTGTGGGACATTGCCCCGCTCAATCAACTTTAAAGTACAATTTTTTTTTAATAAATTATTTTGATACGAACTTTAAAAAATATATGCGTCGAAATAAAAATTTAAAAACAAATGTTGGAAAATCACAATTTTGATCTGAACCTTTTTTTTTCAAAATAAATGTTGAAAAGAATAATCGATGAATATTTGCAAATTAGTTCCTAAATTACCTACCTCATTTGCAAATTTGGTTGCAATCATACCTCATTTGCAAATGAGGTAATTGCAACCAAATTTGCACGAAATTATCTCCGAAAATAGTTGATCGCATTCAACCAAGCATAAATTTGGATTCGATTTTGAACTAGAATCATAAGTTTGAAATGCTCTATGAGACAGAAAAAGAAATCTGATATGATAAATCAAACACAATTTGCCAAAAAAATTCACGAGCAGGCACTTTAGTTTAGTTTTTCACTTTTACTACTTTTGGCGAAAAGTAAGTGAATGTAGTTAAGACTTTTAAAAACATCTAATTTGAAATTTTTTGAAACGCGAAATTAAAAAATTAAAAATTTTATCAAAAAACTTAATCAGTGGAATGGAAGATATTTGCTGGGGCGCCGATAGCAATTTTTCACTGTGTTTCTTTCTGGGTGGTTTAGTAAAAATATGTCTAGCTAGAAGTACTGGAATATGGGTTTCTTCTCAGAAGTACTTAGCCACAACAAAGGAACAGTTGTTACCGTAAGCCTTAAAAGTAAATTTTTTTTTTTATTTGGTTTAATTTATTCCAATAAATAAATAACTGAATGATTCTTTTTGGATTTATTTTTTTTGACTGGGTTATAATTACGAACAAAGCACACTTGAAGTAATAAAATTAAACTTACCTCTTACAGGAACCTGAAAATTTTAAATGGATAAATGAAAATGTAGTTTTTAGTTTTATGTATAATTTTAATGAAATAAAAATCACTATCACAGATATTGTCCTTAGTCAAATACATATCAAATTTATTAGAACTACACATTCAACTCAGTGAGACTCTCCAAAACGTTCACATAAAAATGGCATTGCAGAAGGAAGAAGTAATCTTTTTTTTATGGAACAGTCAAATTGACATTGAGCCTTAACTATATATTCATCTAGCGCTCATAAGCTCAAGAGCCACTTAACTCAAAATATCCTCCCTCCTTTTTCAAAAGGAAGTTTTTATTCTAATAAGATAGAGAGATGGGATTTTTTGAGTCAAAATCAAATCAAAACAAATCTTTTGTCGATGATTGTAGAGCCAAAACATGTAAGAAAAAATAGAAAACTACCTGGAGTATTCGATCGCCCTGGCGTAGTCGTCCGTCTTGATCTGCCAAACTGTTCGGTACAATGTCACTAACGTAAATTTTACATCTAGGAGCACATTTTTCATTTAAAAAACTGTACTCCTTGTCGTCATTTAATTTCCCATCCTCCTTGATACATTCTCCATCATCGTAATCATCTGATAACAAAAAATCATCTGTACTGTAGCTAATAGTAAATCCCAGATTTTCAGCACTTTCTGATTTTTTTAATGTGATTTCCTAAGCAAATGAAGAACAAATTAAAAAAAAAAAAAAACAACACTCATCCATACACACCTCGAAATCAAACTCTGCCTTGAGATAATCATCGAGATTATCCAACACGACATCCATTGTTGTTGTTGGCATCTTAGATTTCATCTGAAAAAATATTCCACTCTTCGAATTATCATCGGTTTTCATAGAAAGGATTTCTTTAGATTCAGAATCGAAAGCACTCAATTCAGTTTGGCACGAAATTGATGCATTAGCTGGTTTTGGTTTATCTAGCGACAATCCATCAACATCTTTTTGAGCATCAGCTAACAATGGCGCATTTATTGTGGATGCAGACGAAGAGGAAGCTATTACCGCCAAAGTCGGAGATATGTGTGGGGAATCATCATCGTGGTTGAAAAAACTCAATTTATTGTTTTCGTTTAGACATTTTCTGCGAACTTCTACGATAATTGGTTCTTCGGCATTAAGAAATAATTGAACGGCATCTTCGTATGGTAAATTGCTGATATCTGCGCCATTTACCTTTCAATAATTAATGTATATGAACATAACTAATATTTTTTGTTTTCTTCTTATTTAATGCTTACCTTCATGATAATAAAATTAAAACAAGACATATTTTATTGTTTATTTTTTTTTATTATTAATTCGTTTTTTTTCTTTTCAAGAATATTTTTATAGAAAATTTTTCAAATCTATACAAAAATAAGTCAATTTTTCGGTCGACAGTAAAATGATGTAATGTTGACTATACAATCAATCCCATGCCAAGAATTCGTCCTGCACATGACCGTTTTTTTTTTATTTGAAAAGTATGTATAGCAATGTGGGATGGATATAAGGGTATGTAAGGAATATTATGCAATTGTTCACTCTTGTGAAGTAGCATGTTGGCAAAAAATTCTAACGCTTTCTCACAACGGGCTTCAAATGACACATTTTGAATTGAATATGCTTTATTATCTTTGTAGCCCTGGGTTAATCTCTAAATTTTTCTCCGTGGTAGCTTATGTTTAATTTGAGAAAAACTTACGAGCTATTGAATTATTAAGGAATTTTTCAGTCGTGGAAATTGGCTAAAATTACTTTGGAAGAGAATATTTTGCGAACAAAACGACATAAAAGCTTTTGGTTTGAATGTATGAAAAGAACTAACAAATGTCTGGAATTTTTGCCTTTGTCCGCAATTTTTCAAAAATTGGTAAAAACTTAGTGGCCAAACTAAATGAACAGAAGTGAAATGGTCTATTTAGGCTCTAATATACAGTTATAACCAAAAAATTTTCTGAAATCTGATTCTGACCATCTTTTTCAATTTTTCAAAATAACCGTGTACAATTATCTAGGCGAATCAAAAACCTACAAAACTACAATGGAAGTTGTTCATAATGCTCTGTGTCCGTTTGTTTATTATTATATAGAGTTTTTTTTACTATAGAGTTTCTGCATACCATCCTGGCATACCATCTTGACGTCAAGATTGGGCTCTATATTAGTCCCTAGGAAAAGAATCGATGAAGAAACATAATTATTAGTTGAAAAACTTTAAAATTGACGAAAACGTATAAATATCAAATTAAAAAAACGCAAGCTCTGCAGGCCTATGTGTATTAGTAGCGTGGCAGATTGTATTGAAAGCGATAACTCTCAATTTGAACCGGCTTCTAGTAATACCAAGGCATACTCGACCGCTAAAAGACAAATCTACCATCAAAAACAATTCACAGCGCGTTTGGGTATAAGTGCCTCCTGCTTAAAGTTACATTTCCAAATAATTATTTTTCCTATATTTTGTGCAATCCTTTCAATACCTTGGTCAATAGTAACAGCCGATAACAATATAAAAGAAGAAATACGCGGGCGGCTGCTTAATTCCAACGGAGCCTACTATGGTCTGTCAAAGCTATTAAAATCTAGAAATCTCACCATGACTTCAAAACTGCTGCTGTACAGGACCATGGTCCTGCCAATACTCACGTATGGATCCGAGACTTGGGTGACAAATACAAAACATCATTCGATTTCAAAGTTTATATTTTTATTCGTTAACTCTCGTTTACCTCTCCTTTTATTAATCAGCTCTTACGGTAGTAAATCAATCAGTTCTGCTACCCTGCTTACATGGATATCAGAGTAGAGCTTTAAATCTTTAACAATTATTTGGTTTATCTTATTTTTCGGTTTTTTTTTTAATTTTTTTATAATTTCAACCCACTACAAGACACGAACAACCGCTTTTTTTCTTAAGCACCTTTGGCTGGTGTCTGCTGTTCACTATCCAACCTTTTGATACGATGAACTGCCACACAATTTCTAAACATTGCTACCTCCTCGGCACATTTTAACGTCTCGCCGGGATAAGCACGATAACAAGCAATTAATTGAGCTTTCAAATCCTGGCATGGTGGTAATTGACGAGTTCCCGAAGCATTTGCAAAACGCTTTCGCACATCTTCAATAGCAGCTGAATATTCTTTTTCCATAACGGCATTTGTTTTGTTTAGAGTAGTCTCCAACTGGGCAATGCGAGTTCGCCACATTTGGTCGTTTTCACGAAGTTCGATTTCTTTTTGACGACGCATTTCCATGGCAGTAATTGTTGGTTCACCAGCAAGTCGTGGAAACGGTGACATAACTGCTGCTGTGGCGGCTGCTGCTGTCGATTGCGATGGCGGCAATGGTGATGGGTTTGAATATGTTGTTTTTGGAAGTGATGTGGATGGTGCTGTTGGCTTTTGAATTACTGGTGGTGGTGGTGATGCTGCTGCTGCTCGTTTTGGTTCGGTTATTGGGACAGCACGAGTAGTCTCTGGCCTTCTGGTTTCCTGTTTTTCTTGTTGTTTCACTTAAATGAAAAGAAACCAAATGTTAAAATAATAGTTCAACAAGAGCAACTATAGGAATATTCGGTCTTTTGAACTGCAAGCTGAATTGCACAACGATTAACAGAGGAAGAGCTTAAGAGAAAATACAAAGTGTTAAAATTTAAATCATGAGATTTCTTTAGAATCCAAAAAAATTTATTTTGAATTAAAAAAGGGCCTAGAATAAATGGACTTTTTGGTTTATTTTTATTTCTACACAGAGTGCTTCTAGGTCGGCCTGATTGTCTACGCGCCTGCGTGAGAGTTCCATTGCATCGCTTGACTCGCAACGCACTCATTGCGATTTCAAGGCGTATGGCCAATCCACTGTCACTTAGGTCTTCGTATGATAGAGCCAATGGGTTCGTGATCTAGTTTCATATGAGATACGGCTGGTTCAGAAAACCGCTAGAAAATACAATGACATAAGCACAGCTTAGCAATATTTGGACAGATCTAGTTTGCCAACTATTTCACTTTTGTCAATTTTGTGTAAATGTTTAGTAATTTTATACACGCTTTCTCACACTGTACACATCAGACCAGCCAGCAATCTGATATAATATTAATCGGGTTTAATAAATTTGGTTAATTTACCCACTCATGTTTTTGTTGGAAAGCGAAAGTTTATATGAAATGATGGCCAATTATTTGCGATTAAAATGATTTAAACCCGAAATCTATGTAAAAAATTATCAACAGACCATATCATCAGCCTTTACGAAACAACTTCGAAAAGTAAAATCTATAACTTGTGCATCGAACCATTGAATTTTAGAATTTTGTTTTTCTCAATCATCTGTGAATATTTTTTTTTTTTTAATCTAATTAAATTTAAATAAACATATTGCATAACAAAAAAAATTGTACTGTGATTCTTATTCTGTTTTGACTTTTTCGAGAAGATTCAGCCTCGTCTCAACTGGTACATCATATTCTATCTATTTGATAACGTACCTTTGCTAATTCCCAACTTGAGTCGTTGCACAACTTCGTCGGATACATCTATTACACCTGCTGGGGTTGGGTTATCCATAGAAACACTACGAGTCTCAGCTGATGATTGATTTGCTCCCATTTTCGCTTATTCAACTTTTTCTTATTTATTAATTGAAATTAAAATAATGCAAAACCACTAGTAGTGCCGGGGAAATGGAAAAGGTTTTTCAAATAATATTTTTTTTATTTCGAGAAGAAATTAATTGGTAGGCCACTCTAATCCACTTAAACCTAACCACAGATGTATAAAATCTGTCATTTCTCCCAAATGCCGCGTTCGGGCATGAACAAAAAAATTGCCGCCACTTCTACGTCAGTGGAGACAAAACAAGAAAATTAAATATCAAAATCAACATCAATCAGGAAAACTTTTTAAACCGATATTTAATTGTTCATTAAAAAAGTGCAGTGAAAAAATGGAAATATCAGACATATTCCCTTCCAGTTTTTTTATTTTTCTTGTTGAACAAAAAGAATAGAAAATTTTTTTACCTAAAAATTAATTTTAAATAACTTTAACATAAAGCTTGCCAAGCTTTCATACAAAATTAACGAAAAAGATTTCGTTCGTGTCTGCTGCGTCACGCAACAGGGTTGAAATTACAACAACAAAGCGCGAAAAAATCTTAAATTTGTATCCTTTTATTCAGCTTTTATTCATATCTGATATCAAATTCCTTTCATCCTTATTTTTTTTTTGTTTTGGTTAAAAAGAATTTGTGAAAAAATCGATTTTTTTTCTTGTGATTGCGATTCTTGAAAGAAAGCAAAAAATATTAATCGCAGCAAGGAAATTTATAGAAAGAATAAGGAAAATGCATTTATTTGTTTTCCTGATGAGCTTGCATCAGGAAAATAAACAAATGCGTTTTTATCAAAAATCATACGTTCAATAATTTTTTTTTTTACATAGTGCATTAAAATTGTCATTTGTCATCGATTACTTCAGCTTATGTGTTTCAAATCGATCGAGAACTTACTAAATAATCCATCAGAAAAATTTTCCTGATCCATTTTCCTGTTCGCTATAACTCGCCCCTAAGTTTTATACATTTTTTTTAGAACGAAATTTCTATTCTATTAGCCAGTTTTTAAATCAAGTCAAAACTATGCATACTTTTTGAAAAAAATTGTTTTAAACTCAAAATTTGGACAAAAAAGCTAAAAGTAAAGCTAAAGTTTCTATAGGCCTTCTCAAAATGCGAAAACGAGCAGCAGCAATTCCAAAGACATTTTCAACCACACGTCTTGCCCTTGAAAGCCTGTAACTGAACACTCTTTCTGGTGTGTTTTGCCCTCCGAAGCTATATGGCTTCAGGATGTTGTGTTTTAAGGGAAAGGCATCGTCAGCAGTCATGACAAATGGAACGGGATTGTACCTTCCGGGGAGAGGTTTTGGTGGCGGTAAATTTAACGCGTTCGATTGTAGTGTGGACGATAATGCACAACGGCTAAACACTCCACCATCTGATTCTCGGCCCTTTGCCCCGATGTCCACAAACAGAAAGTTACATTCTCCGTCGGCTAGTGCCATGAGCACAATACTATTTTTTTTTTTTTATAATTAAAGTACTCACTACCACAATGAGCCGGAGCAATGATGTCTATGTGTTTTCCATCTATTGCCCCAAAACAATTTGGAAAATTCCAGCGATCCTCGAATATTTTAGAAATTTTTTCCCACTCTTCTTCTGTCGATGGCATCTAAAAAAAAATGAAACATTTTTGTATTTTCAGACAATTGAAACAGAAGTCGATGATGATGATGGTGATGAAGATGAAGAAAACAATTTAGTTTCACCTTTGCCTCCTAAGAAGCCCAAGCACACCCGAGAATTCGATAGCCAAGTTAACCCGGAGCGAGCTGCCCTTATGGGAAAAATCTCAGATTTTCTTGATAAGGAAAAGGCTGTATCTGAGGAAACGAAATGGAGAAGAGCTTTTGTGGAATTCATTTTTCACGAGCTCAATCGTTATGATGAGCATGATGCACAAAGGTAACAAATTTAGATTTTTATGTGTTTATTTTTTCTACCTACTGTTTTAGCTTGAAAAATAAATTGCTTATGCAATGTTTAAACTTCTAAAGCGTGGATCGCTTTGTTGTTTATGAACCGGATGGAGACGACAATTTACCGGATTACTGCGGAGAAGAAACTTAAAGAAACCTAAAGTGGCAAACATATGAGCTGTGAACTGTGAAAAAATATCAAAAAAAAAAATTACAAGAAAATCCCAAGAGACTTAATGTAATGTGTTACTAACTCAAAAATTGAATTGATTTATTTTATTTATTTACTTTACTTAACTTTACTTTGTACCTAACTTTAATATAATATGTATAAATATATAATCTGTAACCTCTTTATTTTATGATAAAACGGTTCTATAAACAATATTTTTAGTTTTTACATTATTTGCACCTGAGCAGGTTGCATATAGCAATTCAGTATTTTGGAAGATTAGGAAGAACAAACAGATAGACAAACACACTTTCACATTTATAAATATACATATTTATTTGCCTTCATATGTATGTACTTACTTTAAAAAAATCGTCCTTCAGTGTTACGTAAATTGCTTCACAAACTTCGGAAACAATATTACATATGGATGATTTCGATCTCTTGAACAAAAACATCAAGCTGCTATAATTGTCTCCAGTTGCCAGAAAACGGAGAATGATAGCGAGATGTTCTGCTACAGGAATGGGTTCTCGCATATTTGTGTTTTGTTTCCTGACAATGGGACATATTTTTAACTTCCCATAGGGAGTTATTGTAATCGGTCCGATTTGTCAAATTGAAATTTTTGACATTTCTCGACGTTTCAAGGTCCCTAGAGCCTATATCTTAGAGAGATGTCTGTGTGTGCGTGTGTACGTTCGTGCGTACGTCCGTACGTCCGTACGTCTGTACGTCCGTACGTTCTGGTACCATTTTTCGTCGTCGATATCTCAAGAACGAGTAGAGATATCGACTTGAAATAAACTTTGTTTTACAGATAATAACTTTTTTACTATAGCAGTTTAAAAAAAGAAGTGAAAATTTTGGTTGGGCTCAAATATCTCACGAACAAATAATGCTATTGACTTGAAATAAATTTTATTCGACACACATTATGACGTCATACAAATTTGATACGAATTTGGAAAAAAAATCAATTTACCGTTGTAAATCAAAAAAACTAAAAAAAAAAATTTATAACTCGAATATCCTTAGATGGTAAAACGATATTAACTTAAAAATAATTTTATTTTACGAAAAATGTTGTTTTTGACTACTGGTGAAAATTTCAAAAAAATTCAATGGACAGTTTTTTTACAAAAAATTAAAAACTACAAAAAATTCTACCAAAAATTGGTATAAATTGTCTTTCGACTCAAATTTCTCAAAAACGGGTAACGATATTGACTTCTTGTTTGTTTTATTTTCTACATAACATAATTGTTAGCAACTGATAAAATTTTGACAAATATTGAATGGGTAGTTTTTTAACAAAAAATCAAAAACTGTTAAAAATTCTAAAGAAAAGTAGTTACAATTGTATTTCAGCTCGAATATCCTGAGAACGAACAACGATTGTGCCTTCTAAAATATTTTATTTAATACATAGTACAATCTCTATAAGTAAGTAAGTAAGTAAGTAACAAATTCATTTATTAATACATTAATTGTTAAAGTTTACATAATACATGAATATTAAAGCTATGGCTAAGCCGTCAGCCGGGTTGACAAAAATAATTTTAATATACAATCTCTATAATAAATGTGCATTTCGTAAATCTCCTTAAATAATTAAAATTCTTTTCAATCTTAAAATAATGATTGTTTGAATTTAACAGCTAAAGTTTGTTTTGGAGAAAATTTGGTTATTTGAAAAAAAACTAAATATAAAGTTTTCAAGATCACAAATGGGAAGTTATCAGTGTGGGTCGCACCCAGCCTCTTTTTTCACTCAGGAAATCGAAATCATCAGCTGACATCCTCACAAAATTTTTGAACAACTCGGGGTCATTGTAAAGTGTTTCAAAAAAACCACCTCCTTCCAAGAAAAGTGGTCGAACCCAATGCGTTCTTGGTTTCCGTCGCCTTACAAGGGACCGTTTGTGCTCTTCTTCCTCCTGATCTTCCAAAATCAAAAAAGCTCCCAAGAGAGCTTGATTCCATTTTTTCTTGTCTTGAGTTTCTTCAAGAATATTATATTTTTTTCTTGGTATTTTAAAAAAATCCGTTATAATGGATCGTTTATGGCAATCATGTAAATAAAAATTTTCTGTCTTTGTCATTAAATGTTGCCAAAATAATGCCAACATTAAAATCTGCCATTTATTGAACTCGTGTAAATGCATGTCATAAATAAAATATTGCTTCCATTATTTTGCCATTTTTTTGGCAGAAATATTGGCATCTTTGCCATTCGTGTAAATCCGGCATTATTCCTGTACTTCTTATTCAATGATTGACACTGACCAACAAGCGGCGAAAAAAATACTTTTTATTTGTAGGAGGTTGAACCTCTTTATTAGAAATCAAAACTAAAACTGAACTTAAAGAAAACTTAATACTAGAAAGAAACCTAATTGTGTGGAGAATAATTTATCATCATTCCCACACTCTATATCGCTGACGTGGCGTCTGGCTAATAACCGCATTCTGGCACGTAGCGGTGGGAGTAAAGCGACACCACCTGTGGGAACATCCGCACGAACAACGAACAAAAATCAGCGTGATGATAGTACTATAAGTTTTATATACAATGACATCAGCAAATAAGATATTTAGGCATTCAGCTTTAATTGTTGTTATCCTTTAATTTTTTTTTAATAGAAATTTTCGATGTTGAATAATTGAATAACAATAATGTAATTATTGAATTAAATTCTAAAAATAAAAACTGCTAGCTGTTAAAAATTAATTAATGTAACGAGTTACCTTACTTCTTTACTCTATTATTATAATATTCTATTACTTTTGAGTTATCTATCTATGTAAATTAATACTATCTCTTACTTACTTGATTGAATTATGATTAACTATATATAACTATGAATTATGCTTTATAATATAAAAACAATTATCATTTTCATTTCATTCGCAATTGTACTTTCAGAGAAATAACTTCTTAATTTGAATTAAACTTAAGAATATAAGCAAAGCTTTCAATTTGAACAAAAAAAAACGTTGATTGTTCTTTTGGATTTTAAAAAACAATTTTGTAATTGTTATGTTTGTTGAAAATTGAATTAGCTATCCTTGTTTTCACATGTCAAAAAAAGGACAAATTACATCAGAATAAGTTTTTTTTTGCATAAATAAAAATTTTCAAATCTTTTTAAGATAATAGCTCTCTTTTATTTATTCACGCTTGTTTAGAAAAAAAAAATAAAAAGTCAGCCTAGGTTTATGAAAATTTTATCAATATTTTTATTAGCATAGCAAAAAAAAATTTAAATAAATGTTTAAATGCCCTTAATATTAATAAGGAGGTAAAGACGGGATACAAAAAAAGTTTAAAACTGATGTCAATTGTGAAATTAATTAAACTAAATTTTGGATTCATCAAAAACTAAATTCATATAAATAAATACTTATAGTAACTTACTTTCGCGTCGACTCAAAATTAAATTCATATAAATAGTTGACAGTTACAGTGTGCGTCTGGACGATTTTCTGTTCTTTTGAGAACTTGACGGAACAAAACAAGAAAGCACTTTAAGTCAGAATCTGCTAGGGCAACCGTTTTTTTACTATTAGATTAATAAAATCATCACATCATAATATGTATTGCAACAAAAATACGAGGTTTTCCTCTTTATCTGGTTCACGATAATACAAATAGTTTCGACTTCTAAGAGCGCTCATGAGTTTATGCGACTTATTATTCAAAAAATACTCATTCATGCCTTGTTAACTCATAAATATTTCCCTAACTTATAGGCGCTGGGTGAATATTAGCCACATAAATCTTTATTGTCGATGCTTGAAAAAAAATGTCAAGTTTCTGCTAAATGAAAACAACATTTTAATTTGTCATTATTTTCGTTTTAATCATAAACTTAATACTTTAATATTATCATAGATTTCTTCTACGCCCGAAAATTCTCGAATTTTTGTTGAAAAGTTTTGGTAGGCCTTTAGTTCGTTTTCTGTGAGTTCAACTGTGTTCTAAAAATACAAAAAAAAAATATTTAAACAAATAAAACAATTAAATTTGCGCAATGCACCTACCTTTGGAATAAAAATGTGCTCAGAATTCTCTACTAAGTAGCCTCTTTCTTTCAAAGCTCGACTTACTCTACTCAATTCTAGAGGATTACAATAGAACTGGAAAATATATTATTTAAAAAAATAATTAATTGATAAAACTTCGAAACTTACAATAACAGCATATTTAGTATGATCCACGACTTCAACTTCTTCTAACCCGCATTCAATGGCATCTTCGGTGCACATCTGCTCAAATTCATCCTGAGTCTTTATTTTAGGTTTCATTTCGTCACTGGCTAAAGCTTCTATAATCCCAACCTCGTCGAACATATGTTGTCCTTCAACATAAACTGTTCTAATTGAAAAGTTGTTTTATATAACAAAATTAGATCAGCCTTCAAATATCTTTCTTACCCAGATTTCCGCAAAACCGGAGCCAATTCCATTTTCAACTGTGGAAAATTTTCAGTATAGATTGAACAAATGGCAAAGACTTTGTGCTGAAAACGCCAAGAGAGGAAGTGCTTCTTCAAGACTGTTTTGCTTGTGGACGTTTTTTTTATACAATTCTGTATGGTAGCCATGGGCATATTCTTTCGCAAAGCATCATCGATTATATTTTTCAGCTGAGAGTTCAAGGCTGGATCAGGAGACCCACCGTCTAGAAGAAACAACATGACCGATTAATTACATAAGTTGGATTAAGAAATAGGTATTACAGTATACCTTGTACGGCCAGTCGTATCTGGCGTGCATATCTTGTGAATAATGCCGACTTTTGGCCATCTTTAAGAGCTTTAATATGTCGAATATTTGCCCATTTTGAATGTCCAGCATTGTTTACAGAAGATGAGTGAAAATTATTGCAAGGAGTGTAGCAAATTAATTTATATGACAAATTATTATTGCAAAGGAAACTTATTCTAGACCACATTATTTCTCAAGTAAATCAACACAACATTGACATTTTAATAGTACAAGTAAGAACTGTTTGGTTTTTGGTATCTTTTTTTCCATTGATTGGCTGCGTTCATCATATAGAAAAAAAATAGGGGAAGAGGCTTTTGACACTATTGGCACTTGGTAACACGACACCTGGTAGTCAACGCGTGAACCCTGAATTGGAGATAGATTTTTTTTCTATTTGACGTTCAATGTATATCACATAAGAAAAAACCAAAAGAGGGTTCGAAAAACATTAATTTTACTAATAGAATTCATATGAACGGGTATAAATATTATGATTGTAAAAGCATTATAAAATGTGTTTATTTGCAAATCAGGTGAAAAATGTATAAAAAAAATAAATAATCCTGTGTAATTTGCTCTCAAAAACCTTAGACAAGTTATGTTTTTTTTATTTTTACATTTTTTTTGATTGTTTCTTTATTTATTTATATTGCTTATCACACTAATTGTTATTGTTTATCAGGAATATGTGTTTTGGTTATCAACTATGGTTGAGAATCAGTCACAAAGTTTAACAATTCAATCGAACCAAAATAGCTTCCATTTTTTTTGAGTATTTGTTGTTGTTTCCTTGCGATTTTTCACACTTTTTGAGGACAAATTACACATGATTATTTATGTTTTTTGATATATTTTCCAGCTGATTTAGAAATAAACATATTTTACTATGCTTTTACAATTATAATATTAATACCCGTTCATATAAATTCTATTAGTAAAGTTATAATATTTCGAGCTCTTTTCTGGGGTTTTCTTATGGGAAATACATTGAACGTCAAATCGAAAAAAAAATCTATCTCCATTTACGGGTTCGTATGCTGACTCCCAGGGGCATGGAACGCAACTTACCAAGTGTCAATACAGTGTACGTGAGTGAAGCATTGGGCGCATTCACAAAGCTAGTGGCTACGTAGTCGAAACTCAACTAGATTTGTGAAATGTGAATGCAGAACTTCACTACAAAGCTAGTCAATCCTGAGCTGTCATATTAATGACAGATTCAGAAGCAAACAAACGCAAAATCGGAAACATTATATTTTCTGCATTTTGTACCCTCAAATTTTGTTCCATAAATGCTGCGGCATACACTGGATCTGAAACGAAATTGTTAAGTGAATTGTTTTGTTTATTGCACTTAAAAAACATTAACTATTAAGATTTGATTGCCAATTTCTTCAGCTGCCTCTATTTCGTAGTTTATTTCTAAGTACTGAATTATAAGTTTCATTTTGAATCTTTTGTAAATTTTTTCAACAGCTGATTGTAAAACGTCAAAATCAGTGCCAACTTACTTTTTAACCGAAATTTTTACACTACGTCGGAAGGGAAATTCCAACTACTTTTGTAGTTAGATTTAGCCAATGGGCGCATTCACAAAGCTAGTGGCTACGTGGTCAAGGGATTCTGATTGGCTAAATCTAAGTACAAAAGTTGTTGAAATTTCCCCTCCGACGTAGTGTAAAGCGGCCCATACACATAACACTTGTGTCTACACCGGTGTGATGACACAAAATATCGATTCAGCCACACACGCAACACCAAGCCGAACACATTAGTTGTTCATTTGTCATCAGCTCAGGCAGATCCCTATACAAATCAATGAACGATCGCCAAAACTCGCAATTCCGTATCGCCATCTTAGTTCTTAGCCCAATCACGTTTGAAATGCAACTGAAATATTCCTGGAATGTGCATACACAGCCCCACACACGCAACACCGATAGCGACACCGACACGAAAAATCAAAATATTTTGATTTTGTCTACACCGGTGTCAACACCGAGAAATTGGTGCCTACACAAGCCCATACACATTCTACATTTAGGCACACTGACACAAGTGTGATACACAAGTGTTATGTGTATGGGCCGCTTAAAAATTTCGGCTAAAAAGTTAGTTGGCACTGATTTTGACGCTTCACAATCGGCTGTTGAAAATATTTACAAAAGATTCAAACATTCAAAATGAATCTTATAGTTCAGTACTTAGAAATAAACTCATCTTCTTCCGAATCGCTCATATATATCTAATTTTTTTTATTTGTTTTTATTTAATTTAAAAATATTGTTTAAAATTCTCAAAACTTTCTCAAATGTTTCCGATTTTGCGTTTGTTTGCTTTTGCATCTGTCATTAATATGACAGTTCAGGATTGACTAGCTTTGTAGTGAAATTTTGCATTCACAAATCTAGTTGAATTGTCTGCATACTTGTTAAGTGTAAAAATTCATACATTTTCTTCATCATTTAAATTATCAGGGGTACTCTCTGAGTCGGTCTTCCCAGTGTTTGAAGGGTGTAAACGCTAACCATTAATCATTCATCATGCTGTGCTGGTCAAACATATTTGAAAGTGTGAACCCTACTAATAATAAATTGTCAGATCCTTAAATAATTTTGATGAATGCTGATGAACGCTGCCAATATAATAAAAAAATTAAATTAACAACATTATGCTGTATTTTTTTTGGCAGATTGCTTTTTTATTTGCAGAAGTAAATACCTTGGCGAATTTAGATAAAAATTTAAAAAAAATATAAACCCTACAAATCTAATGATTAATCATAAAAAAGCAAAATAAATTTAAAAAAATCATGCGTCGAAATAATGTAAAAGTACTATTTTTTTTCAAAGCAAACTAAATAAAATTTGTGTCGCTTGAATCCATAAAAATTTAACGCATTCTGTTTTTATATAAAAATAACACATTTATCAAGGTTAGGAAATAATTAAGAACTCATCATCATCTATGCCAAACTAATTCTGTGTTTTCATATCCGTTCCATCGACTAAAAAAATAAAAATAAAACAAAAACTACTAAATTTCAGAAAGAGAGAATGGCTTTGAACGGATTTCTTGAATTCTTTCAAAAAGGAAAGGTACAGTTAAAGCTAGAACAATTAACTATTACGTCAAATATTTATGAATTTCACCTTGATACTAGACATTCAGGCCGAAAAAACGATTCTCAACCGGCACAATTCGATACTCCTTGCACAAGCAAGCTCAGGCAAGTCTTCAGTCTGGCATTAATTTGCGGCAGGTGGTTCGATTGCCAGAAGGCGAGAACATGAACGATTGGCTGGCTGTTCATGGTAAATATGATATTAATATTTTTTTTAAATTTGTGTTGCTTAAATTTATGAAACAAATACCAATTTGATTTATTATTTTATTTTCCACAAATGTAAGAAAATGTTCCAACAAGTTACAGCCACGATGATCCTCAATGTAGATTTAGGGCTCTCAAAACAAACTAGTAATTTTGGACATGTACTGTAGATTATTTTAGAAAATGTAGAAATATGGTTCTACTTAGTAAATTCTACTGGGTTGCTGGAATACTTGAAAACGGTTTTTATTAGGCTATCCGTTGCAATCTAAGGATGTGAAATAGGTGGAAGAACAGCAAAGTAAAGTATTAAAGGAAAAATGATTAGATACGGATTGCTTTCTTCACTATTTTTAAATTTGTATAAGTATTTAGATGAATATCAATGATAAAAATTAAACCAGTTCTTCAAAAACTGTTATATATATCAATGATAAAAAGAATACCTATCAACGATAAAAATAAAACCAGTTCTTCAAAAACTGCTGTTTTTCTAGTATAAGATTGGCATATTCACAAAAAACTCTAATATATTTCCGATGTGCTGATTTCTGATTTCTGATTTCATCCTTATTTCATGGATTTTCTTTGTGTTGTGACCCGTTGGAAAGGAAAAGTTAAGGCCTTATAGCCTAGTCGACCCTTTTTGGTTTCTCTCAATGGAAATATTTTATTTTATTACAATATTCTGAACTCAATTCGAAAATTGTTTTCTTCTTTACTCTACAGTCTACACGGTATTTGATGTTACCCACTCCAGTTCGGCCTGGGGAATTCCATATAATTGTCAAAAATCCAGGCTACTCAGGTTTTCAATATAACTTTTCAGGTTTTTGCGGTTAGTTGAATTGTACATTAGTAGATTTTTCGGATTAGCCGCGTTAAAAATATTAAATATTCAGCGAGTTCAATACAGTACTCACCCCCAAACGTTTCGCTTCGAATTGCATCGAGCGTGGTCACCGGGAAACTGCTAAAGAGATGTTAACAGCGATTTTGCTTTGTATAAGAAAAACAGTACATAGTAGCGAGTATTATTTAAGTTGCCCCGATCCTTGTGGTGGTGGTGCAAAATTTAAGGTGTAGAATTCGATTTGGGGAGTCTTTGGAGCAAGAGGCGACTGTTATTTGGATTATTGCAACCAAAAAATATTAATAAATTTCGATTAAAGCCTCCACAAGCTCTACGCAAAAAAAAAATTGAGGAAGGGTTGCCCCCACTTTTTAGATGTCGCCCTGATGTTGTTGTTGTTGGTTTGCAAGTGAGGTGCAAACTATGCTCTCTGTATCCGCGTTTGTGTGCAGCGGCAATTGGATCCGTGTAGCGTTGAGTATGGTGGGATACCATGTTCTCGAGTCCCATGTCACGATTGAAATTATGGTGTCGTTTAATTTCAATCGCTTCGGGCACCAGAGATGGGATTTAATGAGGTTTGTTAGCTAGAACCTTAGCTTTATTGAAGGGAATACATAGGTGTTCATCTGGATGGTAAAAATATGGTTTTTACACCATATCTCTTCAAGATATTCTCTAACCTGTCTGTTACACCTTTCACATACGGCAGCTTTAAAAGGCTATCTTCCCTTTCTTGTGACGAGACTGGCTTCTAGGTTCTTTGTCTTTTTGAATAGCCATTCGCTTTGAGGACATTGTCCAGCAAAGAAAATTCAGTGACACTTTGGAGTTTTGCCTAACATCGGGATATTTCTGCTTCAACCAACAGTTTTATTTGCAAAAAGATGGCGTTGCTATGGGCTTACCTGTAGCTCCCTTGATTGCAGAAATTTGGATGGAGCATTTTGATAAAAAGCTCTAAATAGCTAAAAAAAAAACTGAAAGTTTGGCTGAGATTTGTGGATGATACTTTTTGTGTTATGAAAAACTGCCGTTTTGAATTTTCTACAACATCTGTACTCACAACAGCCAAAAATGAAGTTTCGACGGAAAGAGAGAATGAAGAGTCTATAGCACTTTTGGATGTGAAAGTGATGCGAAAAAAAAAATGGCACATTAGCACACACAGTTTTTCGAAAAAGCACGCACACAAACAGGTACCTACACGCTTCTTCCCACCACCATCCAAAAAATTTGAGGTCAGTTGTCTCAACTCTTGTTCAGCGTGCCCACAGGATATGTGACAGCGACCATCTTGTCACTGCGAGGCAGTTTTGTTAACACAAATTTTGTGAAAGGAATTGCAAAGGGGTTTTGGATTTATAAAGAACAGTAATTTCGTCAAACTTTTTAATTTAAGTCCTAATATTTCTCTATTTTATAATTTGCATTATTACCTACGTAGTTGTGGATTTTTTCAATCGAATAAATTTAATTTATGGCACCGTGTCCGAATACTGCAGCGAAACTACATGTCCAGTAATGTCTGGTGGCTCACGGTATGAATATCTTTGGGCAGATGGAGAAAAGTAAGTTTTTTTTTCATTTTTCCTTCAAATATATATGACAAAAATTAATAATATTTAATTGCAACAGCTACAAAAAGCCAACTCATCTACCAGCTCCACGGTATGTTGAACTACTCATGGATTGGATAGAATCACAAATAAACAACGAAACTGTATTTCCCGTATCGACGGACGTGCCTTTTCCGAAAACTTTTGTCACACTGTGTAGAAAAATTTTGACTCGTCTATTTCGTGTATTCGTTCATGTGTATATTCATCATTTTGATCGCATTGTCAGCATCGGAGCGGTATGGAAAAAGATTTTTTATTTAATAATTATTTACTTACACATTGTTTTCTTGTCATTATTTTTCTATCTCAAACAGGAAGCACATGTTAACACCTGCTATAAGCACTTTTACTACTTTGTCCAAGAATTCGATTTAATTTCAAGCAAAGAATTAGAACCGTTAAATGAAATGACTTCGAAAATATGTAAGGATTCATAATATCTTTTTTGTGCTATTCAAACCAACCAAACAATCTCAAATGTAATAGAAAAAAAAAAACTAAAAAGAGATAGTCGTAGATGATAATTATGTAATGTTTGTGCAGGATATTTTTATTGTTCCTTTCTCTTGACTAGAAGACTAGTGGAAATGTATCAGAGTTATAAATAATACAATTAAAGATAAGAACTGAAACCCAAGGCCAATCAATAAATCAATAGTAAATGATCAAAAAAACTTATTTAATATGTATATATTTTACACAATTATACAAAACAAAAGAAAAAATTATAAATTATAAATTTAATTTTGTAAATTAACAAATTGTATTATTGCACTTGTACGATTAATGTGTTTTTCAGTAATCTCATTTTATTTTCTCTACTTTTATGTAAAACAAAATGTTTTAAGTACATATACAGTGTATATAAATAAAACTAAATCAATACAAAATTGTTAAGGATTTTAAATAATCTTCGTATAGTTTATCGATTCGTTCATAAAAAATTCATTAACAATGCTCAAGACCAACTTCTTGTTGATGACATATGTGGCAATTCTGATGGAGTTTTGAAAAGGTGATAGCCCATGATTTTTTTCTTGTTTGCCAAGATAAAACCTTTAATAGAAACATGTATTCATTCTCTATTTAAAACTGCAAACCAAAATCTTTTAGGACGCTTCATTGAAAAGATATAGCAAATGAAAGAATTTTAGTTCAGTGGTGCGAAAATTCGATCTCTTTGAAGCAAATATTTTCAGAACAAAAAGGCGTAAAAGCTTTTGTTTTAGAGGTATGAATAGAACTGAAATAGTGATTTTGCAAAAACTCGCCTCATAAAATTATCTGTAGGAAAATTGCATTTTAGTTCATTGGTTACTTACATTGTTTGGTGCAACTGATAAATGTAATTTTAAAGGAGATGACGCAAAAATGTATGGGGCTTGGGTCATGAACGTGCAGCAAACAAGAGTGGTACCAAAAGAAAGGTAATTACTTGTACATCAGAACTGTGAAGTTTTAGGAAAATCGTAGGTGGGGATTTCGAGATTTTCACGTTTGAAGTTCATTGATCAGATGCACATTTTATCATAGAAACCGTTAGACATACGCATATGTTATCAAATGAAAGGTGTGTTTTCAACCTTTCAAATGGCGTTTGAATCATGAGCCTACGACTTTAAGTTTTTGAAATATTCAATAAAACTCTATAAGCTTTGAGACCTAACGGTGAAAAAAGATATGATGTCACTTAAGATTTTTCCGAAATTACTGATTTAAAACAAAAAAAAAATAGTTTCAAAGCTTAATTATTGAATATTTCAAAAACTAAAAATCGTAGGTCATTTGAAAGGTTGAAAACACACCATTTATTTGATACCAAAAACATATGCGTGTGTCTAACGGTTTCTATGATATATGCACAAAAAGTGCATCTGATCAATGAACTTCAAACGTGAAAATCTCGAAATCCCCACCTACGATTTTCCTAAAACTTCACAGTTTTGATGTACAAGTATATACCTTTCTTTTGGTACCACTCTTGTCCCTGTACGCTTTTGGCCCAAAAGTGCGTCATCTCCTTTAAAAATATCTGAAAGCGTTACGGTCAAACGGGCAGCTGACGAATAAATGAAAATCGTTAATTTTTTTTAAAGTAATTATATTTTATTATATTTTTTTATACAAATAAAATGACTCTTAATTACTATTAGATGCTTTATTGTACTCAAATTGACACGCTGGTTATTTAACTTGTTTACAAATTTATAAATTTTTGTTGTTTTTTGTTTTACGTTGCATGTTATCCTCTATATTGTTTCTTATAACCAAATTATAATCGACATTTTTAAATTATTATTATTATTTTATAAATAGGTAATTGTGAAATGCAGTGTTACATTTTAAGTCTCTTAATTAATATGTATGTTTTTTTTTTAATAGATAGGAATTTAACGTTTCATTGCATTGCGAAAGAAAATAATCCGTATGGCGTTTTTAAACGCTAGAAAAAAAAACAAGGCTCTTTTGTTTAATTGAAACTGAAAGACAGGTTGACATGCACTTTAAAAACAGAGTGGTGCGGCTGATAGTGTTGTGCATTTAAAAGCGTTTCGTGCAACTAAAGATATGGAACTAGATATTTTTTTTTAAAGTGGCGGCCAACGCATAGTACTTACAGCCATGATATTCTTATGTTAAACTTGGATTAGATCAATTAATCAATTCCAACCATCACATTTGGGATGGGTAATTTTACATGTTGCCTCCGCCGACTGGACTGGAAAGGGCGAGGAGTGGAGAGAACAATGAATTTATATTTTGACTAAAAGTAAGACCGCACTGCAACAGAACTACTTTTCACAACGTATCCGTATGAACTTCTGGAATTTCGATTGCCGCTTAGTGCGGTACAGCTTATACAATTTCAGCTTATGTGTAGACCAGCCCAGTGTGGTTCTACCGTGAAACACCGCTTACGTCCTCGCTTTTGGAGCCGTTTCATTTTTCTAGCGTTTATGTAAAAAGCCACCGCCGTTCGGAATATGAATGAATATCTAGCTTGGTTAATATCTTAACATATGTATATTTAGAACTATTAAAGAATAAAACTTATAACTATTGCCAATGTGACTTTTTTATCTTGTTTCTTCTATTTTTATATTTATTGGTTTAGATTCATACGGCAATACACATCACGTTTTTTTTTAACAAATAATTTTTCTTGAGTTTAAAAGCCTACGGCGAAAAAAGACTAATTTTTTTTTAAATAATGCTTAGTACAGAGGATTATCAGATCCGTCAGTAAAAATATCAATATTAAATGTCTTACAACCGTCTAAGAATACAATTTTCGATAACAATTGTTGAAACGTTATCAAGTCAAATCACGATCTGACAATCGTCAGAACAGACAACTTTGGTTGTTGTCAGACAATTTTTGTATTTTCAGATAGTTTGGTCATTGTTAGATGTCTTAATTTCAAACATCTTACAATTGCTGACAATTGCAATGCAATTGCAGATGCATTTTATGATTGCACCAATATTTAATTTTAGGATGAAGTATTTTGTATGGAACAAACATCAAAACGGCTAAAAAGCCCTATTAGTGCAACATGCGTATGGAATATTTTTTTCTGACAGTTTCGTTATTCGCTTTCGTTTTTTTTTTTTTATTCAATTTGCGCGCGCTCAAGGGGATTTTTTGGTGTACCCTTTATATGTTTCAATACAGCGCGGGCGTGAAAGATAGGTTAGGATGGGATGGGAAAGGTGTGTGGCGCGAGGTAGTGAGAATGCAGAGCCGTTTGCGAACTAGCCACTACACGACGAATATATAGTATAGCGAGCACGAGCATGTTCGTCGTTTAGGGCCACTATCAGGCAAATAAAATCTCCCTCAGTTTTAAATCAAGTGTAACAGCTGAAAGTTTGTAAATAATGAAAAAAAAACAAGTATTTGCTGTAAGCAAAATTGGCGTTCAAGAACATACCTATTGTTTATATTGTTTATATGAGGTGCATTGCCAAAAAAAAAAAACATATTTTACATACAAAATAATTAATAATTTTTCTAAAACAACATAGAAAAAAGACTTCTTACTCCGGTGGATGTCGCAGGTGTCCCCAACACATAACCACTGCCCGATGACCTATAGCGCGATGCATGACTAGAAGCTATTGATTTGATGCGTTCATATGCTGCAACGTCCTAAAATAAGTAAAACAAAATATGAATATTAATTTATTGTATAGATTTGTTCTCACTCTCTATTAAAAATGGGAAGTTTAAGAAAATTGTATGGGATTTCAAAATTTGCCATTTTTAACGGTGAAATTTAATTTTAATGGGGAGTCAAGAAATTGGACTTAAGTAGGTATCAATTTGTTTCATCCCAAAATCAGCATGCCTTAATTCTTTATAAATTGTATGATTAAAAATCTGATGAAATAGATGAAAAGCAATTTCCCCTATCATTTTCTAAAATTAGATGAAAAAGTTAAATGCGAACGAATAGTGGTTATCACAACTTGATTAGTAAGTTTATTTCTTTTTTTTTTTTGTAAAATAATGATTGTTTTTTATGAATGTATAATTTTTGGTTATAAACCTTTTTATTATAAAGCCTAGTATGCAGTCCAAGCTAAACTAAACTTTATCTCAATAATCATTTTCTAAAAATCTAGATAAATTTTGAAATTTGAGAGACATAATTTTTTGTTCTTATGTAACTTGTTTGTTTTATTTTGATATTTTTTTTATCTCCAACGTTTCGATGTCAAAATTTATCTGCGAAAAGTTTTTTACACTATCGTGAACGAAATTGCTTTAGGAATTTTTGTCCATCCTTGAAAATCGCAAAAGCTAAGTTCCTAATTTTCGAAGATGGGAACAATTCCGAGTGGAATTTTATTTTCGATAGACCTAAATTACTTTGCACGCTATATACATATAGCGGAGACTTTGAAAAAGTACTACATTAAAAATTTAGTTTATCTCTTGAACTGCGTATTGCCGCGTTAAAAATCCTCACTAAAATTTATCTTTGGAGGAAATTTTTGTTAAAGATAAATTTTAGCGCGATCCGTGCGTAGGTACTAGGCTTAAGCTTTGATTGTAAAATATTTTCGTGATTTTTTTTGTTGTTGAATATTTCAATGAAAAAAAAAAAATACATACAAGTTTGTGTAGGTATTCACTTGATAATAAATTTCTTTCAACATTCAACAATCTACGTCTGCCTGTTACGTAGACTATAATGTGAAATAACTTTCGCAGGATCTTTTTTTATCTTATTCTTCTTTTCTTCATTTTTGAGCATTTTATCGTTTCTACTATTTTCTTCAATTCTAAATTCGGAGGGCGATGATGACGTCTTATTTGACTTCATTTGAGTTTGCTGCAAGTAACAATAATTTGTTAGAGCAAATAAAAAAAAGTGGATTCCGCGAAAAGAAATAATTCGAATTCAGTAGACAAAAAAAAAACGGATTTCTGTAGATTTAAAGAAGAGTAGACCTGGACAAACGTATGCCAAAAATTGAATGTGTGAAAGATACCACCATGTTCGTCTTCATATATACGTTTCATATATAAGCGTTTTTTATTTAATTAAAATGTAAGTAATAAACAAATAAAGTTTTATTAAGTTAACTTGTTATTTATAATGGACTTTTTGTTTTTAGGCAGAACGAAGCCGTAAGTTATCGATATTTTGTATGACAATTACGTGATTACAATTCTTCTTGAACCCAGCGATCGTTCTTTTCTTTAATTTCCTCGGGGCTTAGAAAAAAACACCTATATCTCCCTATTATCGGACGGTTTTGAAATACTTACCTAGTCAACTTAATTTATTCAATTTGTACTTACTTCTCGGTCTGTATTTACAAGAACTGTTTTCATAGTATCACTAGTTGGCCATTTTTTCTTCATTTGAATATTTGATGGTGGTTCATGAATTCCTGTGTCCACAGACCAAATTGTAAGCGTTGCTCCACCATCGATTTTAGTTCCTCGGACAAATTTGAATGAAACTTCATTATCACCAGCTAATCGAACCAATTGCCATCCAGTCAAATTAACCTCGTCGTGGCTTTTGTTTTGGAGTTTAATAAAACGGCCTTCACTGTCGGCTTCTAAAATTTGAATATCGCCTTTAGATGTTGCATTTACTGAGTACTCTGAGACACTGCGATCTTCAGATTCATCGACTACAGTACGACGACGTTTAACACTAGCTGATAACTGTCCACTGGGAGTAGATCCTGATGGATTAAAACGACTTTGTCGCATTGTTGAAGTTGTTGCTGTACCACCAGGGGATATATTGAGACGGCTTTCTTCACCACGCAGTAATTTGTCATAGGCAGCTATTTCCAAATCCAATGATACCTTAATATCCATAAGGTCTTGATATTCTTGGAGTTGCTGGGCCATTTCTTCACGCATTCGATTGAGTTCGGCTTCAAGAAGTGAAGTTTCCTGATTGTGACGAGCACGTTCGTGATCGAAAAGTTTTTCCATATCACGAAGACGACCCTGTAATTGAAAAAAAAATGTTTCAGACTTTTAAAAAGGGTTTATTTTATAATTTGACTCACATTAAGGGCAGCAGTCTGCGACTCCAATTCACCAATCCGTGAATTTAAAGAATCAACCTTTGTTCGACTAATACGAAGTTCTTCAGACATTTGTGATGCAGCACTTGCATTACGAGTTGCAGCGTTCTGCAAATTTTTAGCTTTATTATCATACAACAAAACAATGTCATTCCTATTGGCTTGCATCTGTTGTTCGTACTGTTCACGTAGCTCTTGCAACGATGTTTGCAATTTAGCTTCATACTGTTGTGTCAGGCGGCCATCAATCTCACTGATCTCAACTTGACGCCGACTGCGTGTTTCTGTTAGTTCTTGCGAATGAATTTGATCCTTGAAGGATAATTCTTCGCGTAAAGATTGAATACAATTTTCAAGATCAACACGAGCGAGTGTTTCTTGTTCCAATTGCTTGCGCAAATCTTCCAGCAATAAGCGCAGTTTTTCGTTTTCTTTGAGTAATTCTTTGGCTTCGTCTTGAGCCTTTTTACGATCAGCATTGGCATTGTTGTATTTGCCATTTAATTCGTTGCAACGAGATTCATATACGCGAACACTATTCTCAGCAATGGTGAGATCTTTTGTCTTTTTGTCGAGTCTGGAAATGCAACAAAAAAAATTAGGTATTTTCAGATTTTTTGGCGAAATAATTTATTTATTTAATCTACGATTTGATAATCTACAGATTTAAGCATACATAATCATATAATATACAATAATACAATATTTTTATATAAAAGTTTTATTTTTTAGAATTCAATTTATGAGCTAAATATGCAAGCAATACATTTTTAAAAACATTTGTTTTTAAGCATATGTCTAAGCAATAATAAGCTTCATTAAATAAATAAGAACAATGACAAAGGTTCTCGTAAACCATAATTAGTTCGGTGAGGAACTTCAAATAATAAGAGCCGTGGTCTCAATACTCTTGAAAGAGCATATAAATTTATAAGAAAAAGCTAATTTGTAGAATCAACAAAGTTGCATAAAACATCCCGAATAAACATTATGCTATACATCTCTCGTCTTGATTCTAGAGATTGAATTCCCAATAATAGACATTTAGACCGATAGGAATAATAATTAACACTTTTATCTTTAGGAAAAAAAAATTTTTAATGCAAAGCGTAAGAAGTTCTTTTTTACTCTTTCAATTTTGGCAATATCATTTTGAGTGGTAGGATTCCAAACCACACATGCATATTCTAACGAAGGCCTAACAATACTACAGTACAGAGATTTTAAGGTATAAGGATGAGTAAACTCATAAGAGTTTCTTTTCAGGAACCCCAGCAACGAATTAGTTTTAGAAATAATCATGTCGATTACAGAATCCGCAAAACTCGATCCGCAGTTAGAGCTCTGTTTCCCACCTATTCATTTATCGTGAGAAGAAAAGAGAACACTACACTGTGAATCATTGCGGATCGAGTTTTGCGGATTCTGTAATCGACATGAATATAATTAATGTGCAGCTGAAACGTGAGTTTTTCATCAAACACAACACCAAGATCTTTTACATCATGAACAATTTTAAGAAGATTATTATTTAAGGAATAAGAGGGAATTATATGGAATAAAGACCGGTGGTATGACATAGCGGTATATTTTTCAATATTGAGTTTTAAATTATTTACATTGTAATATTCCGAAAACGAATCCAGATCATTCTGCAAAAGTAAGCGATCGGCAATACTTGACACAACTGCATAAAACTTTATATCATCCGCAAAAATTAAATATTAATTAAACAAATTTAAAAAACAAAGGAAGTTATTTACTTTAAAATTGTTTCGTTTTAAATGATAGAACGTTTCAATGCTCCTTCAATCTAGACATTTTTCAAAATTCTTGGAGGAGTTTTCGAGAAATTTGAAATTTGCTTTGACGGTTTTTTTAATATTTATATATATTATATTTAATTTTTAATCTAAAATTTATTTTTATAAAAAAATATTTAAGGCAGATTAAAAAACTATTTGGTGTTCTATTCTGCGGCAACAAGGAATAACAGCATAAGTCGACTTATGTCGAAATTGAGTTTTTGATAACATCGGATGCGCAACGAGCGATTCTCCTCCAATATTTTTTTCGTATTTGTATCACTTATGGCCTAAAAAAAAACAATATGAGTCTTTTTCTATGCTCAGTTTGCACAAGCAAAACCAACACAAGTAGACTTATGCTCTTTTTACAAAACTATGGCAACTCCTTTTGAAAACATAAGTCGACTTGTGTCGTCACTTGTGTAGCTATTCCGAATAAAAATAATTTATTTTTTTGCGGAATGCGCAATGCGGAAAAACGACATAAGTCGACTTTAGATCAGAACATTTAGAAAACTACATAAGACTGCATAAGGAAAAACAACACGAAAATTCAAACTGCTTTCCTGAAAAAACTACAAAAAGTGACTCATGTTGTTTTTCCTTGTTGCCACAGTATTGTTTTCTTATAATTATTGTAACTTTCAATGAAGGCCTTACTTTGGTAAGATTTACTCACAAATCATTATCAGTGCTGCCACATTTCATCAAAATTATTATTTTTCATGAAAAAAAATGTTGATTTTGTTTTTTTTAAATATTTATATAATAATGGTGTCTGTTATCTAAGCCTGGATCCTTAACGCAGGATTAGAAAAGGAGTACTGAAAATTATTTTCAGTGTTGTCGCATTTCAAAAAAAAATATTTTTTAAATAGATAATAATAAAAAAAATGAGTAGTAAAAAAAAAATATTTTAGGTAATTCAACTTAAATTCGTTATTCGTAGCATACGTCAAAGAAAGGACTGGGTTTCCTTACACCGTAAAATTGACTTTAGTATCCATGTTTTTTTAAATGGAAAAAAATGTTGCACATTTCTTAGCAGTTTCCCTAGGTTCTTGAATAAAATGTTATAGTTTCTACACTAAATATGAAGATCTTCCGTGGTCATTACCCGCGATCACAATTTTAAGATCTTCTATACTCTGTTCAACATATATTTGCAGTACAGGCCTTATGGAAGAGCTTTTTCAAACACACACTGGTGCCTGTTGGTGTTTGCATGGCACTAAACTTAAGAAATTGTCTCTGAAATAAAAAATAAAACCCCTGAGTTACACGTAAATTGTTTTTGTAATGTTCCAATAACCCACGTAAATTCCAACATGACATGCCTGCTCCCCGGCTGTGAGCGTGAGGAGACTGATCGCCAATTTTCATCTCGCTTATAGTGTTCATAAAATAAAATAAAGTTGATGGAAATTATAATTTATTTTTCTTTGGTTTTTGTTATGGAGCTTTCAAAATTAAAGCTTTCTTATAGCTTTTGGGAGCATGTATTTAAAGTTAAAGGAGTTAAAAGGAAAAAGGTGATGTAGCTGCTGTAAATAATTCTTACGTTTTTTTATCTGTGATTTATTTTTACATTAAAAGAGGTTAGGCTTACTGGGGAACTTTAAAAAAAAAAAAGCGCTTACTATCTTACCTCTTGGTTATGTGGAAAAAGATAGTTTTGAATTAATATGCATTTATTTTAATTTTTTAGATTTAGTTCACGCTTCACATGTTTATGTTCATAAAATCTAAATAACAGTTGGTAATCCTGCCAATATTTGTGAATGAATTATCCCAATCTAAAATGCTCACTACGGCAACCATGAGAGAGCTTCCAATGGAGATAGCTTATTGAAATTCATAAAAGTGAGGCTGAAAGGAAAATATCCTATCTTCCCTCTAGGTACTGCAAGTATAAATTGAACAGAGTATAGCTATATCTTACATATCTATAGCTATAATCTTTTTTGTCACGATTTTCTTTTAAGAATCCAAAACTTCCCCTTTATTTCCATGTAATGGAACATGTATTGTAATTTTAATAATATCTAATAATTAAATTCAGTTCAAATTTTATTGATGACGAAGAAATAAGCATGACATCATCCACTAAATGCGTATTTTTGTTGTTTCTTTCATTGTTTACTCTTGCCGTGAATTATTTTTTTTAACTTGAAGGCTGAGCACAAAAGCCAACATAGCTGAGATTAAATTAGACATTCTCATGAGCTCATCACGCATATAAGAAATCATACGAGGGGTAAAAAGTAAAATGTTAGGTATAATGGATTTTTGAAAAATACACACGCGTGTGAATTGGCAAATGTTGTAAGCTATGGTAGAACAATAAAACTATAGCTATAAGCTATTTCCTGAACAGGAGACCCCACAGTAATGTCTCTCTGTCACGATTTTGTTTAGATTCTAGGTCATTTACTGATTCTATTTTTTTTTTGTTGTGAATATTGTTGATTTAGTATAGAATGTCAACTCTAATATTGGAGTGGATGATGGAGGAATTCCGATTATAATTCAGGAATGGAAAACCATGTAAATCATATTATTTCTTAATTACTTGCAAGTTAATCAATTAAAACATGGGCTTAAAAACGAGGGCAATGTTTTTTTCAAAAGAAAAAATGATATATATATATACATACATATATAGGTATAGGTAGATGACATAATCTGCTAAAAGAAGAGGTATCTTCTCAAAACAGAACGGATTGTCATTGGTCAACATACATAAGACCCTGTTTAGATTGGGAAGATTGAGTCCGGACTCAAGTGTAGGCAAGAGAGGTGTGGGGTGAGAGGTTTCGTGAGGCATGAAGAAAACATAAAAAACAGACTTGTTGTTGTTTCAACGTGCGAATTGTAAAATTGTTGTTCCAATTTTAACCAAGTGGAAATTGTTTTGAGCCCCGGGAATAAAAATTGATCGAAAAACAAATTGTGTAAAAAATTTGTCAAAAAAGCCGTGAAAAAATTATGGTCAAAAAACTAACATTTGCAAATCAGTACACGTGACAGAACAGAAGTGAAATTTTTTTACCTTTCAAAATGTGTACTAGGGATTTCAAAAAAATTTCTAAACTCAAAATCATCCTGAATTCTAAATTTTTCACTGTATATTTTATTTGTGTCTTTAGCTACATTCTTTGTAAGTAAACGTCTAGATTTTTTTTTTTTTATTGATAATCAAAATTCCAATGCTTTTACAAGATAAATTAAATAAGTATACGAATACAAATTTTTACTCCAGCTCCCAATATTTAGCTAAACGATGATGTCAACGTCACACAATTTCATGACGTTTATGACAGGTAAAAGTTCAACCTTGAAATTTAATTCTCCAATCCGCTCAAAGAAGTTTCAAATTCATTATTTTCAATATTCATTCATTCAATATTTGTAAAAAAAGTCTGTGGAAAGCCTATCGGTTTTCAGTCGGAAACAAACAAATAGTGTGAAATGTTCTTTCGTTATGGTCAGTATTTTTTTTTTTTAATTTAAAACTGTAAACTAATACATTCTTTAAACTTTAAACTTCTAACAAATACCTAAAAAAGAAGAAAACAAGAACTTAACTTCATCCATAAATCAAAGAAAAGAAATTTTATACATTGAAACGAATCTTGAGTCTACCAGTGACGTAATTGATAATCATGAGAAATACTTTTTTATAAATTAGGTATTCAAAAATATTTCTATGTGATCTTCAAAAAATTAAAATCAACAACAACAAAAATGACAACGACATAAACAACAATAGACGTTTTTCTTTAAAGGTATATGATATTGTTAGGGGGAGTAGATAAAAAGAAGATAAACAAAAATAAATACAAATTTTAAGAAAGGGAAAAATTTGGATTTAATGTAGGTAGGTATATGTATATAATATCAAATTACTTATATCAATGAAATTCAAAAACGAACAAAAGCAAAGGAAATTGATTCTGGTGCGATTTAGGTACATAAGTACTCACAAGTATGTAAGTAGACCAAGCATATAATAAGAATATTGTGTAATAATCGTTGAAATGTTGTTATAATTGATAGACGGTGAATGATAAAATATAAGTCTCTTCTCAGATAAAATAACCAGTGCGTCGGCAAAACTTCCATTAGGGGAGGATGTGGCAAAGTTATTCCCTGGCCAACAAGGTTTTTAATAGAGAAACCAGAACATACACTTCCGAAGGCTAGGTTAAATTTTTTTAAGGTTATTCTATAGTATATGTTTAACTTTTTGTAACTACAGATGAAATTTGAATAAACTAAAAACTAAAACGAAATTTGATAAAATACACGACTGGGTCGCAAGAACTTCCTCATATGCTAAAGAACCTACTTTAGAATAAACAAACCACATTTATCTGATCATTAATCAATTTTCGCTAGGATTTATCAAATCCATTTTTCGATAACGGTCTTATTTTACAATCGGAATCTTATTTCAATTGTCAAAATGCCGCGTGGTCATTTCATTTTTCGATCGGGGCCTTATTTTCGATATACCATAAATGCCTATATCTACACCATAATTCTACCAAAAAAAAAAATTAACATGGGATTTCTTCGAAATTCTTCGAAAAAAAAAGAAAAAACGATATTGAAAAGATTAAAACTGATTTTTAAGGAAGAAGATTAATTTTTTTTTTGAATCTATTAAAATTTGTTTTGAAAAAATATTACCCAGCTTCCGTAGCACAACTTTACAAAACAATGAAAAAATAAATTTTAAATGAGCAAATAAATTTCATTTGGAGTAAGGCAACTGCTTCCTCTTGCCTACGCCCTTGAAAATAACTAATTATATTCATAGTCGGTCACTGACTATTGAAGTTCAACCTGTTTAAATAAATGATGTCACCATCAAAGAAGGTGTTTCATAAAAAGGTTCATGTTAGAAAATCACTGGTTCCCTTGCTGTTTAAATAAATTCTTCAAATTAAAAGTCATTATTATTGTAAAAACAAAACAGAATACATTGCATATGCTTTGTACGGAAATTAATGGGTATGTCGTACAGGAATTTTACTTTTTGAACCTGCCTGTTAGACATATGGCTTTTTAAATTCTACTACATGCAACGAGAACAGTACTAGCTAGTAGAAATAAAAAGTTGACTACATTTATATATTTTTAAACCCACCTCATGCTAGTCAAGCACTTCTTTTAACTGTACCATGACCCTAATTATGAATAGTGAATCTAAACGTTCGACCTAACGGAACATTTGGGAAAACAAGATACCTAATGTTAGGAAAAAGGAACTTTAACGTTCGAATAGAGCAACCTTTCATTTCATCACATTGACTATACAATTTTTTCCTTTGAACTGGCGTTATCATATGGCGCGGTGCTTAATTATTATCTTTAACACTCGATTATAATATTTGAAATAGTCTGATGACATACCTGACTTTAAGATCATCGTTCTCGTCCCAAAGGTGTTTACTTTCAATTTCTAATTTGGCCTTATCACGTGCAGTTTCGTCCAAAAGTTTTCGTGACGCTGACAATTCATTCTCGTACATGCCTTTTAAATTTGAAACTTCTCTAGTAACAGTTTCACGTGCCGTATGCACCTCGATGGTTAATCGGGAGTTTTCATTTTCCAAATTTCGAACTCGATCGATATAACACGCCAAGCGATCATTGAGATTCTGTAGTTCAGCCTTCTCCTGTAGTCGACTGGTGCGTGTTGGACTTCTTGGACTTGTCAACCTATCACCACCTCCACCCGCGGTTGGTAAAGGAGTTGGTGGGCTTGTTCGTGACACCCTCCTTGATGTTACACGTTTTGATGCAGACATTTTTTTTTGTATTAACAAAAACTAATACGGTAAAATTCACACAAAAATAAAGTAACACACGAAAATGCCACAGTAAAAAATAACAGATAATTTTTTTTATTTGACTCAATTGCCGGAGCAAACACAACCTGTCGACTTGTGATCAAATTATAATCTGAATTTATTTGTATATGCATGCTATTCCTATGGACTTTATCGAACTCTTCCAAATACAGTTACAACAATTAAAAACTTAATATTTTGGAAAGAGACATAATAATAATAACAGCGCTCATCAAAGAGAACAACTAGGTACAAACTACAAACTCTCCATCAAAAAGAGTATTTGAGTAGAAAGCTTACTTAAATGATTCAATTCAAATCAAATGGAAATAGCTTTTCAACTATACCACCATACAGCCACCACGCAAAAGAATATCTACATTATGAAAAAAGGTTATACAGTGTAAAGTTTAGCGAAAAAAATTATTATTATAATACCCTATTGACTGTGTTTTTTTTTATAATTTTTAAATAAATACCTAAATAATACTTCATTATTTTTTTAAATGTCTTTTATATTTTAATAGAAAAAAAAATATATGCTTGTACAGACCAGGAAACGCGCTCTTAACAGGATATTTTTTTTAATAAACATTTTTTCAATATAAACAAGCGTTTTTAATTATGTTTTTGAAATAGTTTTAAATAATTTCAAATAATAAATAATACTTTAATAGTTTTCTTTTAAGCAAATTATAATATTTGTTTTTTTTTTTTGCATTCAATACACATTTTTAATAAACCTGTGAATAAACCTGTGAAAAATGTATTTTTCAATTTCCGTCAATTTTTGAATTGTTAACATTATTGCCTAGTTTTGATTATCTATTTGCATTTGAAAAAATATCCCGGCTTTTAGAATAATGCAATTTTTATTGTTAAGACATACAAACCTATACAGTACCTTATAAATATAAACTTGATGATGATGAGATCTAATGTGAGGCGGAAGATGAAAATAAAAGCTTACAATATTCACGGATTAAGTACATACACTGGAAGGGCATTGGGGAGCAGGAGGGGAGATGTTTGCCTTAGGTATAGAAATAGGAGAATACTAAAACTTGGATGATTTTTTGTTGTTGTAAGAGAAAAGGAATATTTCCAAATTTAATGGGCGCTGACATCATATTACCAAAACATTTAGATGACTTATGTTGTGATGCCGTACCTATGATGGTACTCGTGGGAGTTTCTATGGTACCTATGATTAATTTGAAATTCAATTGACAAGTTTTGAGTAGAATGGAACTTGATTTAGTTTTCTTTTTTGTTACCTTTAGCCTTCCAATAATGTTAACGGGGTTCGATTGAGCTTCTTTTTTCTTTCACTTAATACCCAAATCTAGGGCACGTGCTCCACTTAAAAATATGGTATGTAAAAGTAAACAATCGTCATTTTGTGCAAAACTATAATTCCTGAGCTTAACCTCTCTTTATTAAATCCCAAAGATTTGTAATATTATTTTACAGTGCAAAAATTACTTCTCTTTTGTGTTTGTTTAATTATGGTAATGAATTCTTAAAACCAAAAAAAAAATCGTCTATTATGTATAACGCATAAACAGGGTTATTTTAAGTAAATGCCGGTATAACAAAGCATCCAAGAAAAAATAAACATAAACAGTTAATGATAAGACTGCTAAAATAAGATATGATATATCTGAGGTTTTCGGTACATAATTTTATGAACACAGTGGTGTGAAGGTGAAATTCCTTATTTTTTTTGAATTTGAATAAAAGTAAATATATATACCTACCTAGTTAAAGTTGAACTACACATATGTTTTTGGTGTACTTCTTCATTTTACGGCAAATGTCATCATCTCAAGTTCGGACGCTTTGTTCATCTGCAAATCGCTTCGAAAATGTGAAAAAATCATTGTTTTTTAGCTGAAAATAGGGACATTATCTAGAAACTCCCACGAGGTATCGTATGGTAGGTATAAATTTACGACATAAAACAATAGAGAATTTAGGGAGCATTTGTTTGACCCCAACATGATAACCGTTTGTGACCAAACTAATAGCCGAATGGCTATTTCCGGGGAGAGTACGATAACTCTGGCGACAAAGTTTAATGACGGATTTGTATAGAACAGTAAAAAATAAGAATTTTTTACTATGGGACGGGGGGGGTCTATCTCCCCCCGTTAAGGCGATAGGGGCAATTTAAAAAATATGTACGTTAAATGGAAAACAAATAATTAAAAAATAACGGTAATACTTACAACTAAGTTTTATACATTTTTTAAAGCCAACACTTCTGTCTATTAGCCAGTTTTTAAATCAAGTCAAAACTATGCATAGTTTTTGAAAAAAAAAATTGTTTTAAACTCGAAATTTGGACATAAAAAGTTAAAAAAAATGTTTAAAATGTAATTTTTCAAAACTTTAAGATTATCTACTATTGTTTTTTTTATAATTTATTGCTCTTATTTGTTTTTGATCAAAAACTGAAAACTAGATGATTTTATGTCTTCTAGTTCTTGAGAAAATTGAAAATTACCAAAAAAAAATATTGTAATTAAATTATATTTTTTCCTTGCTTGAGTATTTATGTACGTAGTCTTATTTTGATAGTAATACTCCAATATGGATTAAGAAATACCTAAGATAAATTAATTTTTCTTAAATCAAGTTTATTTAAATGCAAAAGAAACTTTGCATGCACCCTACCTTCCACCCGCCCCACCTTGCACCCTTGTTTTTAACTGTTCTATACAAATCCGTCATTAAACTTTGTCGCCTGAGTTATCGTAATCTTGCCCTATTTCCAAAGAAGTATCACACGTTGAGAAAAAGCTATTTCAAAAAACCGACTTTTTCAGTTTCTGTCCTGAAAGGTATTTTTGCAAGGCGAAACTACTCGTAGGTATCATACGAGGCTGCAGTTGTTTTGTATTTACAAAAAATTCAGTCATTCAAATAATGTATTTTGTACTTTTTCATATTTTTCTCATATGACTCAAAGTTTATTCTGATATGCTCTAATATAGGACAAAGTTCGTGCAATCCTATCGTGTATATCTACCCAAATTATGTGTTCAGTTTTGCAAAATTAGAAGATTCTTCGATCCCGGGAGTCACTCCATAATTTTGATGATCTATCAGTCGTCAGCTAAGATTCTTGTAAGTTTTGTGATTTTTTTAATTCTAAAAAGTTGAAAATTGGTGGGTGTCTGTGTATACTTACTTCATTGGTACTCAAGTTGGATGTGGGCATTGTATATGAATTTGCATAGTACTCTCATGAACAAGTTCCACACGTCGGCCACCTAGCGATCACATCACTTACTAATTTTTTGGTTGCTGTTTCTGTGTATAAACAAGTGCGCCCTCAAACGACCACATGCTGATGATAGTACTATGCAAATTTATATACAAAGCACTTGTACCAACATTTACGATGAAAGTGGCCACCTAGCCGTCGGAGATAAAACTATTTTCTGGGTTACAGAAGATAACCTAGATAAAAGGCAAGATCCTAAATTTTTGTTGTATTACATGTTAAAAAATAAGCTAGAACCGGATAAGAAACCTGTATAGGTTATTTATGATAATAAAACGCGGCTAATGTTAGCAAAACTTATGGCTTACAAAAAAGAGTAATATTGAAACTAGATTTTTTATCTAGTGAAACGGTGAAAAGTTAAACGACGAAAGGAAATTTTCTTGAAATAAAATGTTTAAATATAGAAGTTATTCACTTTTTTTGTATTCATCAATAAAAAATTTGGAGGGGGCAAGTGCCCTCCCCTTGCGTACGCCCTTGGTGTTAATGTCAGTTCATCGACATATCAAAATCAATACCGACGAAGTAATCGATGATTTTGCAGTAAAAAAGGACAGGCGATTAGATATACTTTTGTAAAATAATATTACTTTTTTTTAAACTCTTTTGTTGTTCTTTCTATAACCTGTTTTTTACTTTTTTTCGTTATAAAAGCCTATACACACTAATCATTAAAAACAACTGAATTTGAAGTGTTAGATTTTTTATTATCCTCAATCGCTAACAACATTTGTCAAAAGGAAAGACCGAATCATTTATTATTTAATAGAAAACTTTAATGTTCAAAATATATTTACTAGAATGGTGCATATTCATAGCCAAACCTTAGAACCGAGTCCAATTGGCCTCGAGTCTAAAGTTAACACACAGGTTGGAAACAGCTGCTATTCATACAAAATTTGGCAGCTCTATTTAGTAAAAAACAGAATTCTACTAAAATTTTAGTACTATTGCCTTTCAATCCATTGAAATCCAATCGATTTTTTGACAGATAGAAAAAAACAACTTAGTCAAAGAGTCAACCGTTTTTAAGAATTGAGCTCCAGTTTATCTTTTGGACTCGGGTCTAAATTGTCTATGAATAAAATAAACTCCAGGTGAGCTTAGAAGAGACAAAGAAACAACTTGTCAGACGACTATGAATATGCTCCAATAACATTAAGACATTGAATATGACATTGTATTACAACATAAAGACGACAGTATATTATAGGAGGATCTATTCGACGTGAAGACTTGGTTAATACTATCTCTCGACTTTCATCGTATAATACCTCAAGGGAAGTCTAAGAAACACTGATACCAGTGTTGCCGTTGACAACTCGGCCTCTCCTGATGGTTCATCTTCAATGAGTGGTTCGTCCTCTGGTGTATCGGTACCAAAGTCTATATGTCTGGGCTGAGATTGCACCACGGCTTCATGTGGTCACTTGAGATGACGTTGCAATACCGCCTACGATTGAGTGGCTTATCGGGGAGATCTTCCGCGATATAAGGCCCCTTATGCTCTAGATCCAATTTGTGTGACTTGAGGGGTATAGTCAATCACAACTAAGTCAACTTCAGTACCGGTGCGGTGGGAGATATATCTTGTCATACATAACCTTCCACTTGTTTCGCTCTGCCAAAATGTTATCAGCAGCCTGCTGTCTCTTCAGAATTCAGATCGACGTCATGGATTTGGCTTTGATAGTCATGTATTGCCTGTACTAAACGATTTTGGGCTTACAGACCTAGGATTAAAATTAAAAATTAATTTATTAGCACAAAATCTGGTCGTTGAGTTTCTTTGCGTGTTAAGGCTACATTGAAGATTCGGGAAAGCTAAGTCCCAATCTTTGTTGTACACGACCGAACATTTTAGCATACTGAGAAGCGTTTTTTTGGTTCGCTCGGCTTGACAATTGGCTCTTGGCATCCACACGGCAGTCTTCACATGCTGAACACCATACGCTGCAACAAAGTCACCGAATTCCTTGGAGGTACGAGTATATGGTGTTCCAAGATCGGAAGTAATTCGCACCCGATGTCCAAATATGGAAAATACCTCGAAAGGCAGAGGATGGAGATGCATGTCGGCATCTTAATTCTTTTACTAACATTGTTGAGAAACCTAGAGAGGTTTGTGTTATCATTCCAGAAGCAATTTTGGTAATTATTTTGCTCTCGAGTCTTCCAGGCTCGTATGAAAATTTCGTTATAGTTATCGAAATTCGAGATACGTTTCCAAGCCTTAGCATTGTAAAAACTAAGATTATTGAGGAGGGGGAACATAGGGTAGCAAAAGGTAGCGTGTTTTGTTGGCGGATAGTAAAGCATACTTGGCACAATCCAGAGGTCAAACCTCAAAGGAGAAACCAACTAAGAAGGAAGTCAATATGAGATATTTTAAATGTGGATGCAAGGTCCATTTTGCATCAGAGTGTAAAGAGCGAAAAATAGACGAGAAATCAAACCAGCATGTATCTTTCTTATAATTGTAGCGGCTACAAGTACAGAAAACTTATCACGTGGTGCATCGTGCGTTGACAGTGGGCCAATGTGGTGAATGTTTTCTACATTCGAAGAACACAGAAAATACAAGTAGCGGGTGGAGAAACGGTCGAATTAAAAACAAACGGTTTTCACGGTTTTACGGTCACTTTTAGAGATGTTCTGTATGTGCCGAACTTACAAAGCAATTTCATATCAGTTAGCAAAGCGGTATCGAATCATAACACTGTTTTATTTGATAATAATTATGCAAGGATAAAAAACAAAACTGGTGGTGTTGTGTTAAAGGCAAAAAAGGTGAACAACTTATTTTTATATGATGAGGGCAACACCAACGCCTGTCTTGGCGCACAAAATAATGTCAGTGATTCAATCATGTGGCATAATAGGTTTGTGCATTTAAATTTTGGCAGCCTTAGTGAGATTGTCCGGAAAAATATGGTACATGGCATGAAAATTTCTAATATATCTGAGAGTGTATTGAGTTTTAAATGCGCAAGCTGTCTAAATGGTAAAATATGCGTGAAACCATTTCCCAAAATGTCAGAAAATCGTTCAAAACACTTGTTGGAGCTTGTCCACTCGGATGTGTGCGGTCCTATCAACACATTTTCAAATGGTGGGGCTAAATATTTTGTCACCTTCATTGACGACAAGTCGAGTTACATTTTCGTATATTTTCTGAAGTCCAAGGATAAAATTCTTAGAATTTTTAAGAAATTCAAAGCTGAAGTAGAGCTCCAAACTAGTAAAATGATCAAAGAACTCAGAACTTCTGAGTCAGAAGTGACAACGGCACTGAGTATGAAAATTTTTCTAAGTGAGAGTGGCATTAAAAGACATCTAACAGTGCCGTACACACCTCAGCAGAACGGTGTAGCAGAACATGTAAATAGAACACTCATGGAAATGGTAAAGGTATTTGGGTCTAAGGGAATTGCACTTAACAAACGCAGAGAAAAAAAACGCATCGAAGGGTAAAACTGTTTTGATGATGGGATATTCTCAGACTTTTAAGGCGAGTTTATGATGTTGAGACGAAATCTATCACAATAACCAGGGATGTTGTGTTCATAGAAGATAGCAAAACTGAAGAAAAAGACTTAATAAGTGAATCTTTTCCTTGTATAATCGAGAATAATGAGACTACTGTTTCACCAGTTGAACTCGCTGTAGGAGAAGTGTGCTCCTAAGATAGGCCCGGGCAGACCAAAACTAATACGAACGTGTAATCCAGGACGTCCCAAAATACAATACAATTTGGTAAATTTGATGAGTTCTTACCCAAATATTAAGGTTCCGCAGACAGTTTTTTTTTCATGGGAATCGAAGAAATAAAATTGAGTGGCCTTGAGTAGCACTGAAGTAGAGTACATGGCTTTATGTACTGCAACAAAAGAAGCAGTTTACCTCCAAAAACTTTTGACTGAGATCGGTCTACATCATAATAAAACACCAATGATCATCAATCGAGATAATCTCAGCGCACAACAACTTGTACGAAATCCAGTCTATCACTCGAGGAGTAAGCATATAGACATCAAGTACCACTACGTCCGTGAGATTTTCTAGCAAAAGAAGATTGATTTGCAGTATGTTTGTGATGTTTTGCCCAAGAATCTTCCTGAAAAAAAGCACAACAAATTTACTCTTTTAATGGGTTTAAATTTAAATTTATTTGAAAAATTGAATATGTAGTGTACTTAAATTTAAAACTATTTAAAAAAAACTCCTTGCATAAAAACAATGTGTTGGGGAGTGTTGAAAATATATGAATATAATAAGTGGCAACACAGGTTGTTGTTATCTACTTTCAGCATCATCTTTATGATATCATGTATATAATTTCTCTTCTAATCTTTTATCTTGATTTCTGTTATACTTAATTGAATTAACTAAAGTCAGTCTTGTTCTGGAACATCAATAGAGGGTAATGGAGCAATCACTTTCGTAGTTGCGATGGCGTTGCAATCTGTAATCACACGGAAACGAGTACCTGATAAATAGACACGAAATCTTTCTAATGTTTCCACGATGATGGCGAGGACTTCAAATTCATGACTCGAATATGTGCTCTCTGTATCACTACATCGTCTGCTGTATCAAGAGACCGGTTTCATGTCACATGTCGCATCGAACAATGTGAGAACAGATTTAACGGTGAGTGCAACTTTTAAAATTTTGAACACCTCTTTCTGTTCGGCTTGCCAATAAAAATCTACACCACTTTTCAACAGCCTAAAAAGCGGGAGAACTACCCGACTATTACTCTCAATAAATTTCCGGAACAAACCCGTAATGCCTAGAAAACGTCTTACCTCTGTAACGTTACTCGGCGTGGCGTTTGAAACTCTTCGATACATTTTGTTTCGCTTTCTCCTGGTTGTACACGTACACCTCCGCCACTTACGACATGACCGAGAATTTGCACCTTTCCTGCCACGATGAAGCACTTTGATGGCTTCAACGTTAATCCAACTTCTTTTACAACTCCCAGGAATTCTTTGAGAACCACGATTCCTTCATCGATTGTGCGAGTCGCAATGATAACTTGGCCTTGGATGGAAAATCTTTCATAAGCTCGACAACAAACTCGGACCATGTACATTGTATATAAATTTGCATAGTACTCTCATGAACACGTTCCAAACGTCGGCCACCTAGCGATCACACCCCTAACTAATTTTCTGGTTGCTGTTTCGGTGTGTAGTGTATACAAGTGCGCCCTCAGACGACCACACCCCACAACACAAAAACCATCGTGATGATAGTACTATAAGTTTTATATACAATGAGTACTATGCAAATTTATATACAATGATCATGGTGGAAGTCGAATGGGGCGACATCTAGTGTATGCCTGCAACCCTTACTCTTTTTTTTTTGCGGAGAGCTTATGGAGGTTTTAAATGATATTTATTGATATTTTTTGGATGCAATAATCCAAAAAATAGTCTCCTCTTGCTCTTACCACCAATTTTCGACGCTTAAAGATTCCCCAAATCGGATTTTACACCTCAAATTTTGCAGCGCCACCACAAGGGTCCGCGCAACCCTAAAAAAAAATCGCCATGATAGTACTATAGTTTCCATCTTTGTATATATAAACTATATTATTATCATGGTGGAAGTCGAATGGGGCGACATCTAGTGTGTCTGCGCAACCCTTACTCTTTTTTTTTTGCGGAGAGCTTATGGAGGTTTTAAATGATATTTATTGATATTTTTTGGATGCAATAATCCAAAAAATAGTCTATTCTTGTTCCTACCACCAATTTTCGACGCTTAAAGATTCCCCAAATCGGATTTTACACCTCAAGTTTTGCAGCGCCACCACCAGGACCTATGCAACCCTAAAAAAAACTCGCCATGATAGTACTATAGTTTTTATATACAAAGAATTATGTTACTTCGCCTAAATACGTTCATTTTCTTTTTTTGATTAAAAATATTTTGGGGGTTGCAAGGAATTTCCAAAATATTTTAAAACAATCCACATAGTCGTGGAGTTATGCGGCCAGCTTTCCCATAGATATCCAATCAAGGCAACCAGATGGACCATATAATTTCAATCGATTTCATTGTTTTTTTTTTTCTGAATCCATAAACTTCCATTAATGTATGCCTATCAAATGTATAGCTCAAAATGCCATGTCGCAAGATAAAAAAAAAATATCACACAAAATCTTGTCAATCACATTGGTTTAGTGAGCAACAAATTTTTTGCCGACAAAATAGATTTAGCTGCCCTCACATTTCTTATATTCCCATTTTGTATATTGTTAATTCGATAAAATGATACATTCAAAAACGGGCTGTTGAACGATCGAAACCGACCGATCGCGACCCACTAAAAAAAGCGACCCATCGACTACAACAGACAGAAGGACAGGCGGACGTACATATTTATGGCCAAGCCAAAGACGATTGTTTCACTCTCCACCAAAGTGTGTAAAAATAGTCATTTAAGTAATGAGTATTATTAACCAAGGCAAAAAAAGACGGTTTTTATTATTAAAAAAAAAAAAAAAAAAAATAGAAGGAAAGAGCTTTTTATTTGTGGCAATGTGTATCGATCTTTTCGTCTATCAAAAATACTGGTGTTTGTTTGATGAGACTCTGACAATGAATATCCCCAAAAAACGCTTGCTAGCTAATTTTGAGACATAATATGTGCTGCTGCTATATACTGTATAGGTATAGGACTTTTGGTGGCAGTCTTCTAAGATTTATTCTGTTAAGATTGTGAGCACCGCGCGAAATAATATTGTAAAAAAAAGTTATTGCGATAAATTAATTCACACATTTCAATCTCGCGTTGCTTTATTTTCAGTTTATTATTATTTACATATAAAAAAAAAACAAATTTAAACTAGAACTGAAACTGTTTATCTATAATATATGACCAAAAATACAAAAAAAATACTACGAGACACAAAATAAATGTTAAAATACTAATTTTGGTTATATATCCTTTAATTTTTTGTTTTTATAAATACAAATATAAATATTTTTATTGTGCACCCGCCAATAAGTTTAAAAAAATACAATATTTATTATTGATAAAAATGTAAAGATGTACTTTGTATTTTAACTAAGCCCATATAATTCGCACGTTAGGTTAGCAGCAGCAGGTCTCACTAGTAGGTTATTTTTAGTATTTTTTTTTGTTTTATTTTAAAATAAAAAAAATCCGTTAGTCATCACACATCACAATAACATAAGTTGATAAAATTAATTGCTCATTTTTTGAGCAGAATTATAACAAAATTAATAAAATAACAAAAAGTGATATTTTTGTTTTTTAAACATTCGTGATAAAATTTTCATCGAATTTGGCAACGAGAGTGCAAAATGTCTTCATCTCAAAGAAGTTCGACGAAAAGTCTTAATCGGCAGCAAGAGGAAGACAACTCATCAAATACAACATCAACAACAAGAACAAAATCCAAATCAACAATTAGTGAACCTAAACAAAAACAACAAAAGGAAAATCAGAGCAAATATTCTAAAACAAAAGACCGAATAGTAGATGGTAAGTGATGTTATGTGCGTGGGCAGGTTTTTTTAATTATTTATATTTTATCAATTTCTTTATAAAAAAAAAAATTGAATGAAAAGCCACCGAAATTTATTCATTTTAGTTTGTCCTTGGCCTTGTTCAAAATTCAAGAACACAACGCAGGCAATCTCAAAATTTTCGAAATACCTCTGTAGGTATATGCAAATGAGAGAAAGTATATTTACGCGCTTATATTTCTGTCATATTGAACAAAAAACAAAACTAAAATTGTTCATTTTAAAAATAAGAATATAATTTTATGTGATAAAAAAAATTATTATGATTTTCAAATCAATGTGTTGTTTGTTTGAATATGAATGAATTTTTGAAAACAATGTAGGGTGGGAGGGAAGGATTTATAAATTAATTTGGAATCTCTGGATGTAAAATGAAGAGCAAAATAAAACATTTGGGGCATTTCACGTGAAGCGAACAGCATAAAAAGTTGTGGGTCTTGGAATTGATTCATCTTTTTGTTACTTATATAGTAGTTCCGTATGTTCTTAACATAAATGAAGAAAGGTTTTGAAAGGTGAGGTCTGGTGCTGGAGCTGGAGCTATGGGGTTTTTTAAAGCTTCGGCACCATGGTTTATTTTATCAATCATCAATAAAATGTTATATACCAAGTTTCGTAGTGGGATTTCCATTCGTTTAGAAGATACAGCACTTTTAGGGCGAGAAAACCATGCAAAACCAGGTTTTTGTAAAATTAAAAAAAAATATCAAAATGGTTATACAGCCCTAAAAATTAATTTAAAATGTCTACTTCCTGTTTTTTCACTGTACGCTTCACGTGAAATGGCCCATTTGATGCGAGAAAAAGAAAACATCAAACATAAACAACCAGGTAGCAGATATTGATCATTTATTCCCGGGGTCTCACTAGTTGCGTAGCGAGGGTTTGAGCCGTAGGGAGGGGGGGGGGGGTTGCCTTTCATTGAAATGCCGTCTTATTTTATGAATTTGCCGACTGTATATTTTTAGCATTTTTCGGGTGAAACTCAAAATAAGGTTAAAGAAAAAAGGGATTTTTCACAAAAAAAATGTGTCTTCGATTTGTTTCCAGCCAGTTCCTTTGTATATGAAAACTATAGTACTCTCATGGTGGAAGTCGAATGGGGCGATATCTAATGTATGCCTGCCATGATATTTATTGGATGCAATTATCCAAAAAATAGTCTCCTCTTGCCCCTACCACCAATTTTTGACGCTTAAAGACTCCCCAAATCGAATTTTACACCTCACATTTTGCAGCGCCACCACCAGGACCTTTGCAATCCTAAAAAATATTCGCCATGATAGTAGGTACTATAGTTTTCATATACAAAGGTTTTCATATACAAAGGCAGTTCAAGCCCAAATTCAAATTATAATTACGATCTGTACTTGAAAAAATCTCCATTACGAAAATTCAGAGGGCGCTAATCTATTTTTTTATTATGTTTATTATGTTGGTAATCCTATTTTTTGTGAAGTTTGCATAGACTTATATAATAAAGCTTTGTATATATAAATTATAGTACTATCATGGCGAGTTTTTTTTTAAGGGTTGCGCGGACCCATGTGGTGGCGCAACTGCTTTGAAGAAAGCTATAATTTTCCGCTAGGCACCCCATAAAAATTCTTGCATAAATGTGAGAAATAGTCAGATGTCACAAGCACAACTAAACGTCACAATTTACTTCTCAAAACCTTATGAGGTTTATTTATTCTCTTTTTACATCAAATCTGTGAGATAAATTTATCTGCTTTGCAGAATATTCTTCCCATACAAATTTTGACAGCTCGTTTCTGCAGAGATAAAATTATCTGGTTTCTGAGGTTATCCGAGTGTTTCGTCGTTGCATGAATACCCTTAATATACTAGATACACAACTTCGCTTTAAAAAGGGAAGCTTTGCCAGCATTATCTCGTAGGAAAAACGTCAACAGTTGAAAAAATGTTTCAGTGTTTTGTTGGAAATTGCTTTTTATCTTGGGATGTAAAATAGATTGCAAAATGATATTGGTGTAAAGTTTAGGCTTCCGAAAATAAATTGTATGAACGCGTTTTGACTTCAAACAATTTAACTGTATTTAGACTTTAGTTTTTCAAATTGTATTGTTTAAAATTTGTTACTTATATTACGGCTTTTATTAGAACTATATATGTAAAAATGCGACCGCATTTCTTCTTTTTGAGGTTATTTACTTAGCGTCTTCAATGTGTGGGAAGCTGTGGACTGCGGACTGTGGACGATTTGACGTTTTGGGTTAATAGGTGACACTACGACAATTGGTATCATATTTTTACCATCTTTTGAACATGATCAATATTATTGCTATTGCTACATTTTATATTATATTTTGAGATATTTAGATTTACCTTGGGCTAAAATGCTCATTTTATATATATTTTTTTCAAATGAAGCTTCGTTCATTCTATATAGGGACGGGCTGAGCCACTGGGCAACCGGAATTCCGGTTGGTGGCCTCTACGGATATTTTAAAGCAGATCTATGTATTTAAAAATTCAATACAAGTACATGTTCATACCATTTACTTAAAAACTTCAAGTAATAGTACAATACCTTTGTAATTATAATTCAAAATTCAAGTACTACTACAATTTTTACTGGTATTTATAATTCCTCAAAGCGAATCAAAAAAATGTAATTATAACTGAAGTGTTGAAATCTAGTTAGTACTGTTACTTTTTGGCTCCGCGAAATTAGGCTCCAGGAAATAAGGCCCCACAAAAAAAATGAAATAAGGCCCAGAAAGAAAGTACACAAAACAACAACAACAAAATTTCTCAAATTTTGAGGTCTTATTTCATTTGTTGGGGCCCTTTTTCATTTTTTTTTTGTGGGGTATAATATCATTATGAAATAAGGCCCCAATGAAATAAAATCTCAAATTATTTTTGGGGCTTAGTTTATTTTAAGAAAACAATTTATGCCTTATTTCATAATTTGTTTGAAAATGATAAAACAACATTGTCTTTTATCAGATGAAAAAAATCAGATTGTGTTGAAAACCATCAGGGAGCAACAGAATAGCTGAAAAAATCGCAACACACAATCTTTACACGATGAAATAAGGGGAAAAGATCACTCAATTGTGCTACTAATTGATTTTTTCAAAAGGTTCCACAACAGTGAAATTCTACAGTATACAATCCAAGTATTTGGTTTTGTTATTTCATTTTCAAAAATAAACTTAAAAATAAATTGGGGCTTTATTTCATTTTTCTAAAAAAAAAGTCAAAACACGTTGGGACATTTTTTCATTTCAGTGGGGCTTTATTTCATTGGGGCATAATTTCATTATGAAAAAATACCCCAATTTGTGGCCTTATTTCATTTTTTCTTTTGGGGCCTTATTTCCTGGGGCCTAATTTCGCGGAGCCCTTTTTTTTATTGATTTAGTATTTTATAATTATTCCTTTTCTATTTCTTAAGTACTAAATTCTTTTAGTACTTATAAATCCATTTAATTTATTTTCCAAGCAGGTTTTGAAGAATTTACGGATCTTTGGAGGTCACCAAAACTTGACTGGTGGCCTCTACGGATCTTTGAAGGTCCCCAGAACTCACTTGATGGCCCAAGGGATCTTTTGATTCTCCCAGAACTGGATTGGTGTCCTCTAGGGATCTTTAAAAGTTGGTCATATCTACAGATCTTCGATCGACCGCTCCTGCGAAAGTGAATTGAGAGATAGGTACGAAAATCAAAATGGTGTAGGCATATAATATGGCTGACTTCTCCATATGAGTGTTCGGAAAGCTAATTTTCGTCCGGTTTTGACTTTAGCTTCCTACCACGTTACTATAAAAGTCGGACGTGGTAGGAAGCTAATGTCAAAACCGAACGAAAATTAGCTTTCCGAAAACGCTCTTGCTATCGATAGCGAAAGTTAACGAAGCCTAACGAAAGGCACCCAATCGCAATAATGAGCGCGTCATATAAAAAATATACAAAAAATTGTTGAAATTGTCCATTCGGACCTCAGCAGCGATAATAGAAGAAGCGACATCCCCGTAAATCTTCAAGTTATGGCTGCAATACGATATTGGGGACAGAATGAGGTATGTTTATACTACTGATCTCACCAATTCGAAATCCGAGATTTCAGCTTAAAAATTTCGAGATATCAAAGTGCAGGAAAAATAATTTTGTACAGCTAAAAATACAGAACTTAATAAGTGTTTTGTTTATAGATTCAAGACGATGGAGGAGACATCCATGGATTCTTCCAAAATACGCTCTGCCAAATTTGGCAAGAGCATTGGCATCCAAAAGGTCCTTGCATGTAAAAATGCCAACTTCTTTTTCGGACCAAGTGGACCAACTTAGAACTATTAACAAATTCTTTGAAATATGTAGACTTCTAAAGGTTGTTGGGGCCATTGACTGTACCCATATAAGGATCCTTAAAGTTAGTGGGCCATCAAGGCATTATTATATAAATAGAAAAGGGTACTATTCGCTGAATACCCAAGTAGTGTGCGACTCATCCCTAAAAACCAATGACATTGTTTCCCGCTGGAGGAGCAGCACTCACGACTCCCGAATTTATAGGAACAATTTTTATAAATACGAATTTATATGTATATGAAAACTCTTTGTATATGATAACTATAGTACTCTCATGGTGGAAGTCGAATGGGTGACATCTAAAGTACCTATGCCGGCAAGGCGGCAACCCTTACTCTTTGTTTTTTGCGGAGAGCTTATGGAGGTTTTAGTCGATATTTATTGATACCTATTTTTTGGATGCAATAATCCAAAAAATAGTCTCCTCTTGCGCCTACCACCAATTTTCGACGCTTAAAGATTCCTAAATCGAATTTTACACCTCAAATTTTGCAGCGCCACCACAAGGAACGGGGCAACATTAAAAAATACTCGCCATGATAGTACTATAGTTTTCTTATACAAAGGCGAATTCTATTAAATAAGAATGCAACTATATAAACACTGCTGTATGCGGTACTGGGCGATTTGCAGCTTAAGAGCTGTGTTCCTTGTTGGTAGGCGTCTGAGACGAGATGCTTCATGTGCATATGACCTTATTGTATTTATTATTTGATTTTTTTTAATGAAATTTACTTCTTCAACCAGAACTTTACTATCTTAAATTTTAGAGAGCTTGCACAAAACACTTTTAAAAATTGAAAGGGTTTTTAAGTCCTAAAATCACGTCTGTTCCACACAAAATGTGTCATTTTAAAATTTAAAGCCTGTTAAATGTTGGTGCAACCGAACATAAGACAAGTTAATTTCAATGTTGGGTAACGTTTTGAAGTGTCTATTATCATACGTAATATTTGTTTTGTACTGTTTTCGCAGAAGTACCATCTCCCCCAAGTCAAAAGCTCACATCCAGAGAAATATTCGATAACAAAAATGGCGAACCAAATTTTGAAAAACTCAAAAATCACTTCATAATTGAAGGCCGAATTGAAGAGGAACCAGCTTTACGAATAATACAAGAAGGTGCTGCTTTACTGAGAGCAGAAAAAAATATGATTACCATAGACGCTCCTGTTACAGGTACATTCAATAAATTACTTTTAAATACGATTATTGCTACTCGTACATCGATTAATTATTTGTTTTAAGAATAAAGTGTGGCTCACCTTTGTAGTTTTTGCAAAAAGTAAGTAGAATGTAGTTAAGTCTGATATGATTATAAGGACTTAATTCAGGGATTTTATTTAAGCATTTTTTTGTTTAGAATATCTTTCTCAGTTTTATCATTATGTGTACTTATATTTTGGATATCTTAAATTTTATTCGACAATTTTGTATTTAAGTTTGTGGCGATATACATGGACAGTTCTACGATCTGGTTAAGTTGTTCGAAGTCGGTGGTCCACCAGCAACAACAAGATATCTATTTCTTGGTGATTACGTCGATAGAGGATATTTCAGTATAGAAGTAATTAATATTGAAAATGAAATAACATTTGTGGACAAAGAGTTTTGTTGAATCATATTGTTTTGTGTTCTTTTTTTTCTAGTGTGTACTGTACTTGTGGTCTCTTAAGATATGTTATCCAAACACTTTGTTTTTACTCCGTGGTAACCATGAATGCCGTCATTTAACTGAGTACTTCACCTTTAAGCAAGAATGTAAGCAAAACAAAACAATATCGAGCCCTAAGCTAAATAATCGTTGGCGACAAAACTTATCGCCTATTTTCATTAGGGTTGAGAGGGGTAATTTTGTTGATAATTTCCAATAAAAATTCACATTTCCAAATGAGATAATTTCAGCCAAAGGAGAATGGGCTAGTTGGTCTAAATATCTACCACGAAATAGATCAATGCAGATGAATGTTCCACTAAAAATGAAGTGAATTTCTTACTATCCAAAACTTCCACTCCATACCATTGAATAAGAAGCCTCTTTCTCTATTTGTTATTTAATGCTCCATACACATATGTAAGCGTAAGCTCTCATTTTGGCGGTAACTCTTTGGTCCGCTAGCAAAAATTAATCCATTTTTATTGGACTAATGGGGTTTTTCATTGGTAAAAATAATCAATTACTCTTTGATTTTAATCTGTCAAAAAGCTGATTTTGACAACTATAGCGTTTCATTGGGCAGAAATAATTGATTATTTTTTTCATTATAATCAATTTTGCAGATCTAAATTTTTCGAGAGATTAAAGCGCCATTCATATGAGCTGCGACCTGCGTCTGCGAATTGCAAATGGTCGCAGAGTTTGACATTTCATTCATATGAGTGGTCGCAGACAGCTGCGAACCAGACAACACAAAAGCAGACAAACAACTTTTTTTGAGGTTAAGCTCATGCGAATTATTTATTCGCAGCTCTGTGGAATGCGTCTTGGTTTTGTGGACTGCGAATTCACATTTGTTAGTTCGCAGTTCGCAGTTGTTGGTCGCATGGAATATATTGAAATGTGTTTTATTTGTAGTTTTAACTAATTATACGCATTATTTTTTATTTAAATTTGTAAATATATTCATTCATTCACTTAATCAAACAGTTAAAAAAAGAATAAGTTGATATTTGCTTTAGAAAAAGCTTTAAAAGAATTATTCGCAGACGCAGGTCGCAGCTCATATGAATGGCGCTTAACCTCTCCATGCACTAACACTAAAACAATTTGTATCTTTCAGTTTGATTAAAGTGGTTTGTGATTCGTTTATTTTTTTTGAAATGATGAGGCTTCTAATTCACAAAGAAAGAAAAACACCGTGTTAAAGATTTCATCAAGGATGTAATAAATAATTACTCTGAAAAGTCTAAATTTACTTGTTCATTCATTTTTATTTCTTTTTTATTCTGCTTCAAATTGTTGTTAAACACTTTTCAAATGAAAACAAATTTGATTACAGATTTGACAGCTACACCGACAGTATTATCATCAACAAGAAATAACACCAACACAGTGACAAAAAAAATCAATTATTAGTTGTGTTGTGTCATGAAGAAAATCAATTTTTATTAAGAAATCTTTATTTACCAATGAAAAACCCCATAACCAACAACATTTGTCTTATAAGTGGTAGATACTTGAAGAACTAAGCTCCGTACACTCGTACCTGGGAAATTATGTCATGCTTTGAGTCAAATATTATATTAGAATACTATTGTGAAGCGGCCTCATTTTGGCTTTAGTGAAAACGTAGTATTATCTTAGAGCATAATATATAACATGGAGTGCTTGTTCAATTTCAAACGTGAAGCTTTTATAGGGGCGCTAATTTCACTAATTTCGGTAAGCAAAAGGGAGGACCTCGAATAAGAGTGCGTTATCCCCACTGATTAGTGGTTATCCCTCTCCAGAATTTAATTAAATTTAATTTAATTTTTTTTAATTTCCATCCCTCTTCAAAAAAAAAACTACGATTGAAGTTTGACAGGTCCGCGTTGGTGCTTCCCGGAACTGTAAGAAAGTAGATACTAGCGCCGCCGCCTATCTGTGCTTCTGGCGTTACAATGTATTTGATATAGGAACAAGCACTCCATATTATATATACTCTAAGAGTACTATGTATGCACGTATGTCTAACGTCAGCATTAAGGACAGGACATAAGGACAATACCTTAAATTGATTTACTAAAATGATGCTTAAAAGTTGATATAAAACTGAGGAGGTTAAGTACAAGAAAATTTTAAAGTTTAAGTAGGTTTCAAGGAATTAAAACCTCCGGAATACGGGTCAAAAAATAAATTATGAAAATTGAGTTTAGTGGAAAAAAAATATTCGTTCTCAAAAAAAAAAGAAATGTTTGAAAAAAAAACCGCAAAAGCAATCCCAATTAAATTACAAGTCTGATAGACATCATAATTTTTTTTTCTATAGTTGTTTTTTTTAAAATTATTTATTTAATAACTTTGTTTATTTTCATCAAACACAAGGTAAGATTAAGTATTCAGAGAGAATATATGATGCTTGTATGGAAGCATTCGATTGTCTTCCATTAGCTGCTTTATTAAATCAACAGTTTCTTTGCGTTCATGGAGGACTATCACCTGAAGTGCATACCTTGGATGACATACGAAAAGTAAATTGATGAATTTATACAATCTGATTGGACAAGGAAAATTGGTCTTTCGATTCAAAACAATTCCAAAGAAGTCGAATTTTGGTGGAGAGCTTTATTTTTATGTTTTAAACCCAAAAATAATTCCAAATTTGAATTAGGTTGTGAATTAAAGCAATCGTTTGGAATATATACCACGTTTACAAGCAGAATTGAGAGCTCGAGTTGGATTAAGGTCGAATTTTCGACCCAGGTTTTTCGTCATTTGAGTTGAGTACTCCAGTTAGAGTTTAGTTGAAAATATGTTGAGATGACAGCTGCTGGTGTCTCACTCACACAAACGTCATACATTTTGCCAATGCCATACCAACTCCTCAACTCAGGTTTTTCAGCTTCAGGAGCGGAGTCGAGTCGGTTGAAGCTCATTTCAACTCAACACAGGTATACAAAGGAACGAAGCGAGCTTGAAGCTCGCTTCAATACCTCTTGTAAACATGGTAATAGAAATTGAGGAACATGCGGGACCCGAACTAGAATACGGAAAGAATATGAGAGACAGACAAGTATGGGAGAGAATGTCTACTGAGCAAGTAAAGGTACGTTCGCAAGGTGTGGCTGAGCTCATCGGAAAATGGGAGGAATGAGTGTCTTGGGCAGTGTTATCGCTAGAATTTTTGAAAAAGTCGCAAAAAAGGGTCAAATAAAAAAAAAGTCGAATTTATATTATTTCTTTGATACATAGGTACCTTAATCAAACGAAATCCGTATAAATTGCAAAAAAAAATTAGTTGTTTTTAATTTTTTTTTATTAGGTAGGTATCTATCTAATCTACCTTCTAAAGAAAAATTAATTCTTATACAAGTATTCAACACATTAAATTTATATCATAAATACATATGTATTATGATTGATTTATTACATTTCAATTTCAGTATCACACGTTCCTTTTAATAAATACGTTAAAGTGTAAATATAATATTAAATAACAATAACAATCAGTACAGTCATTTTAAGTTATATTAACTCAAATTTTAAACTAAAAAATAATTAACGTCATATTCTATTCAGTTCTTTTGAAATACAAAAATTAAGGTACATTTTAGGAATTTATATTATTTATAAAGATTTGACTTTTATATTTACATTTTGTTAAAATAGGAGTCATTTGGGTCAAAAAAGTTGCATAATTTTTAAAAGGGTTATAAAAGTCGTATCATGGTCGCATTTGGCACAAAAAAGGTAAAAGCTCTCCACCAATAAATTGACAATTTTTTTTTCTATAATTTTCCTGGACTAAATTAAATTGAGAAATAAAAGTTCTTAAAATAATAATTTAAAAAAAAAAAAATTATTAAAGCTGGATAGATTTAGAGAACCACCCGCCTATGGGCCTATGTGTGATATTCTTTGGTCCGATCCATTGGAAGATTTTGGAAATGAGAAAAATGCAGACTTTTATTCTCACAATTCAGTTCGTGGGTGTTCTTACTTTTTTAGGTAAATTATTTCTTTTTTTAATTATTATAATTATAATGTCAAAGGAATTGCGAAAAATTGTAACAAACAAGACCCGGCATATTATTGTTCCACCAAGTAAATATTTGGCATGAACTGATTTATTTAAATTCTTGTTGATCGAAAAAAAGTAAAAAAAAGTTTGAATTTTGGTCTGTTACAATTTTTTGGGATGTTCTCTCCATTTCTGTCTAAATTTACAGTACTTCAATATCAACTTTTGCCTGTCTTAATTTTTTTTTTTTTAAATAGCTATGCAGCATGCTGTGACTTTTTACAAAAAAATAATCTTTTATCCATTGTGCGGGCACATGAAGCTCAAGATGCTGGGTAAGTTTAAATATTATGCAACTATATTATAAATCCATCTGTAATCTGCTACTAAGAGGAGTCCTCTCCTCTAGACAGGAACTCTTAAAAAATATATATTTATTATATACAAAATTCCTAAAAAAAAGATCTGATTTTTAAGTGTTTTATTCCAAAAAAAAGTATAGTTTAAAGACTAGTATTCACCGAGGTATGGTGTTATGTTTAAGAAAATCCGATGAATGAAGATTTTTGAGTTAAGAGTATCTTTAAGGGATTGGTGAATATCAGCCTTAGTTGCATTAACTCAAATAAATCGTCACTCATTTGTTATAGACATTTCCCTTTCATGAGCTAATAAAGGAGATGTTTTGAGTTAAGTGGCTCCTAATGCGGTAGAATTTTGAATTAAGGTGGTCTTAAAATAAAAAGCGCTCGGCGAATACCAGCCTTGCCAAATAAATCAACAACTCTCAACCAAAACAAAATAAGAGATCTGATTAGAATCAATTCAAAATAATTTATTTGTGGTTTTTTAAAAGTCATAAATCTATGATAAAAAGGAACTTTTGAACTAAATTTCGCATGAATTTAAATTGAAATAAATCAAAAATCTAAATCTAGATCTATATCTATAGATATCTAAAATCGAAATCCTTGAGTTGAAAAAATACCTTTGCAACATACAAAAAAAAAATGAATGGGTTAATTTTTCTTTATTTTATATTCATATTTTCTTAAAACATTAATAACTATAAATAAGTAAGAATATTATATCGTAAATATTTTTTTTTTTGTAACTTCAGATACCGAATGTACAGGAAGAATCAAGTAACAGGATTTCCTTCGCTTATTACAATATTTTCAGCTCCAAATTATTTGGATGTTTACAATAACAAGGTGAGTTTAGTTTTTGCTTTACTTTTGGTTTTTATTCTAATCTGCTTAAAAGAGTTTAACGAATACTTTGACTTTCTATCGTCATTTGATATGAACAAAAAAAAATTAAATAAATAAATTATCTACCACAGAAAAATTTTTTGTTTTTCATATTGTTTTTTCTTAAATAAAAAAAATTCGAACCAATTTTTGTTTTGTAATAATCAAAAAGCATGGATTTTGTGTTTCATTCCTTAGGTTTAGATAATTAAGACTTGACGAATAAATGAAGGATTTTTAACCCCATTGGAATTAGAATTTATCTCATAGACCAGTTTCAAGCGTCAAATATGCATTTCTGTATTACAAAATCACCTATCTCATATTTTATTTTGGAATTAATAGATGTGTGAATTCTTAGTTTTTAAAAACACGTTCAAATCCATACCTCGATAATGACTCATTTTACAAGGAGTTTGTATAAACAATTTCGAATGACTGATTGATTTAATTATCTTTATTTTTGGTCTGCAAAATTTTTTCAGACTTGCAGCACAAAAGTTTATTTTTTTTTTAGTTTTTAAAAGCGTTTGTTTTATTATTTATTCAAACATTTTTTTAATAACTTTCAAAAACCCATATTGTAAATGTTAGTAGATTTTTCAAAGTTTTCATGAATGAGTCTAGTATTGAAATTATAAAATTTAAGAATCACACAACTCTTAGGCAAATCCTAAGCAGATAACAAATAATTCATATAATATTATTTTTTTTTCTTATATAAGGCTGCTGTGCTAAAATATGAGAATAACGTGATGAACATAAGACAATTTAATTGTTCACCTCATCCATATTGGCTTCCAAATTTTATGGATGTATTTACATGGTCCATACCATTTGTAGGTGAAAAGGTGCGTGTTTTCTAAAATATTAATTTTTTAAATTTTTAGTATCAGCTTTATTCTGCGAAGTCTGCTATTTTTATATGATGTTATGTTACTTAAGGCGTGTAAATGCTTAGAGCTTTAAGTGAACGGTACTTAATGCAATCTTAAGAAAATTCATTTCATTTTTTTTTAAATGTCAAATAAGAAGGATAAAAAACAGCAACAAATCAACGAAAAACCCCACAGAGACCTTTACCAAGCTGTCATTGGGCCAAAGTCAAGACTTTGAGGTTTCTGATTTGCTTATTGTGAATTATAAAAAGTCCTAAAAGCTAGCATTTCGTAGCCGTCGTTTTGTTTTGTGAATTTTTCAAAAGAGACAGATATATTGCTTTCTTACTAAAAACCGTTATATCCTAATTGTTTGCATTTTTGTCCTAAAAAGTGATCCAACGAAGAAGAAACTGTATAGTTGCTGTCAAAACCACCGACAACCGACCGCGACGGCGACAATACCCTACTCAACTAGCAGAATAGAGCTGATAAATGTAGATCTAGATAAAAAGTAAATTTTTGTATTTTATCAGGTAACTGAAATGCTGATGAATATCTTAAGCATTTGTTCAGATGAAGAATTAGTGACGGAAGTAGATGATGAACTGGAAGCAGGTTAGTATGTCATGCAAAACGAATTAATTTATTTATTTGTCACAATTTTTTAAAATACTTCGCACATATATATATTGTTTTTTGTTTTAATGTTCCTTAATCATTATTTATTATTATTTATGTGAAAAAATAGAGATCAGGAAAAATATAACACTAATGCCAGTTAGGCCCGGTAAGCATTTTAAGTTTGGGTTTGACTTGAGTAACAGCCATAGATTTTAATATAATAACTAGAAGTTTGACTTGAAAAGTGATGCTTGTCCGCCATTTAATTTTCCACCATTTTCTCTTTGGCACTGTCATAAGTCAATAGAAAAAAAAAAACACGAGAAAAGCAGAAAGCCTGTCAAATAAGTGACGGATGGTAAGCACACATTTCTTATCAGTTCCGCCTAGGAGAAAAAGGTTACAAAGCTTCACTTCCGGTCTGAAGACAAGGTCCAAAGTCAGGTAACTAGTTATATATTAAAATCTATGATTGTATATATAGCATAATAAAATGAGTGAAAGTATTAAGCAAAACTTAATAAAATGCTTCTAAAAGTTTCTGAGTTTTTTTCAATTAAAAATTTTTATTCTAATAATATGACAGTATGAAGTCGGCCTTATTTAAGTTATTGTTTTATTAAAGCTGGAAATGTTTCACAATTAAGAAAAGAAGTTATTCGAAGCAAAATTCGTGCAATTGGAAAGATGTCCAGAGTATTTTCCATTTTAAGGTAAAAGTTAAGCTTAGTTCAGATGATTGTCAGATGAGGTAATTTTGCAAATTACGATAAGGGATTCACATTACAGATGAGGTAATTTCGTCTCATAGAGAAATTTTAAATTTATAAGGCTGGTTCACAACCGAATCCACAAGCATTTTTGGCTGAAAGCGTTCACCCAATTAGCGACATAATTTAGTTGAAATTCCCGCATTTGGAAATGTGAATCTGTATGGGAAATAAGATAACTTCGGGGCTAATTTGGAAATAATGAACCTCATTTGACCTATTAAAAAAAGGCTATAAGATATTATTTGGTAATTGTCAGCTATAGTCATAGCATCGAGAATATTGTAAGATCTGACAATCATCTGTACTAACCTTTATAAAGCAATTAGATTAAAATTTCAAATTTAATGTATTTTAAATGGTTTTAGAGAGGAGTCAGAATCGGTTTTAGAGTTAAAGGGGCTAACACCAACTGGTGCTCTGCCAGTAGGAGCACTTTCTGGAGGAAAGGCCTCCTTAAAAAATGGTAGGATCGATTTTTTATGCTAAAAAAAATTACAGGCAATTAAAATAAATGCATATTTTATTTTACCAGCATTGGAAGGATTTTCTCCCAATCATAAAATTACATCTTTTGCTGAAGCAAAGGGACTGGATGCCATTAATGAACGTATGCCTCCAAGACGTGATACTGTGGCTGGTGCAGCAACAATTGGCAGTCTAATCAAAAACAATAACAACAAACCGATTACGTCTTCTTCGCCGCCAGTAAGCAGCAATGACAGAGACATATCTTAACAGTTTTTTTATATAAAAAAAAAGTGTTTTGTTATATTTTTGTCTGTTTTCTAAGATTTTGTTATAATACTGGATACGCAATTTGTAGATTTTAAATTATTCATTTTATTTATCTTAAACAGAGTATTTATTTGACTAGCAGATTGTAGGGCGCCTGTCTTTTTTTTACCGTTCACTCACTTTTTGGCGTCAGACAGGTGCCATTAAAAAATTTTTCTGATTAAACGTATTTTGAGGGTTTCACGAAAATATGTTAAAACTTAATTTACATATATTTAAAATTGTAAAAAAAATCGTCCAAAAAATTAATAAATATTGGTCAAAAAAAATTGTCACAAAAACGTTAGTCCTCAAACCTAATTCGCTGAAGAAAAAAATTTTGTAAAAAAAAAAATTGGCAAAAATCCGTCAAAAAGAAAGTTCTGTAACAAAAAAAAAATCGTCACGTAAGAACCAAGTTGACTTTTTTAACACCGCGAAAATAAAAATTGGCCAACAAATAAATTGTGAAAAAATTAGCGAGCGAGTCATAACAGTGTTTTTCAAAACTCTGTGTGATCAAAATATTATAAGACCATAAATCTGTATATTATTAACTGTAAATACAAAATTTTGTTCTTCAAAATACTGAGTTGCAAAATTTTGTTTTCTAAACTTCTGTACCGCAAAATACTGCATTCAAAAAACTGTATGCCAAAGTACTCTATGTCAAAATTCGACCCCAACCAAAAAAATCCTCGAAAAAAATATTTATAAAAAATTCTAAAAAAATTTTTTTGTCGGAACAACCAAGTGGAAATGGAACCTCCTATCAATCCACCAGGACATCAGAACATCATCTTATTATTGTAGTGCGTAACTACATATATACATTAAACAGCTAGGTTCCAGAATTCGAGTGAAATGAAACCGAAATCGGAAATGCAAATCGAGTGAATTCGTTTTCAGTGTTCTTCATTTCGAGCGATCTGGTAAGTTAGAATTTTTTTCGAAATCACTTTTCGTAAAAATGAAAAAAGCTGACATCAGTCATTTGGGATATTATTGAAGTATTTTTATTGTTGGAAGTTGTTCTAGTTGTTCTTGTAAATATTTTTTATTGTTCACACGTTTAAAAATATAAAAGTACTCATTAGGTACTACAGATTTTACAACGGATCGTGTAATGAGTTCTACGTTAATCGTTTTCGTGTTGCAAACTGACTGTATGAACAAAAAAAATATAAAAAGACGAAGGCTGCGAGATGTATCTAATCCCTTGGAAATTGCAGATGCAATTTAAGACTAAAAACAAAAGTTTAAAACCTGTCAATTATTATTTTGTATTGTACATATAGGTTAATTTCATATTATCGTCTTAATAAAAGTGCCTTTATAATGGTGCTGGAAATTGTTGAACAACATCTTAAACAATCTTGAATGCCTGCAATTTTAGAAATAGCATCTTCCGTAGGCGATGTCACAAATTTATTAAAGGGGCTCCCTCTACTTGATACATCTTCCTTTGTATATGAAAACTATAGTACTATCATGGTGGGAATCGAATGGGGCGGAGAGCTTATGGAGGTTTTAATTGATATTTTTTGGATGCAATAATCCAAAAAATAGTCTCCTCTTGCGCCTACCACCAATTTCCGACGCTTAAAGACTCCCAAAATCGAATTTTACACCTCAAATTTTGCAGCGCCACCACAAGGGTCGGGGCAACATTAAAAAAAAAACTCGCCATGATAGTACTATAGTTATCATATACAAAGGAAGTACCAAGGATAAATAAAGTTTTCTTAAATCCAGTTTATTTAAACGCAAAAAAAATTTGCTTGCACCCCACCTTCCACCCACCCCACCTTGCACTCACCCTAAATCCTGTAGTGTGCCCAAGCAGGATGTTGCACCACCCATACACCTCGGTGTGGCATACACCCAACCTCGCACCTAAACCAAATCCTACAGTGGGCCCAAGCAGGGGGGTTGCAGGGGGGCAGCATGCTCCCATACACACCCCACTGTTGCATACTGTTGCTAGACCAATGATTAATTAATTGAAAACCGTCTTTTCAAATTGATAATAATATTTTTATTAATAAATTAAATGAACATGTTGTTCAATGAAAAAGTAAAACAAGATTGAAAAAATTATTTTCAAGTCAGACTTAAATTAATATAAATGAAAATCTAAGCTTTCTAAAAAAATAATAAAACAGTTGTAGAAGCTGCTTACTTAATTCAAAGTGTAGCTTTAACTATTTTTAACACTCCTCCTTAAGCAGCTTCAGCCTCAGATCTTCAAATATTTTCTTGGTCAAAGCTTTTGTAAAAATATCGGCAATCTGTTGTTTAGTATTAATATAAACAAGATTAACAGTGTTACCAATATGTTGATTTACAAATTTCCGTCTTATTTCAATATGTTTCTTTCCTTTTGTCACTTTCCCTTCATCCGCATTTTCAAGCATATGAATAGTAGCTTTGTTGTCAATAAATAGATCAGTAGGTTCTTTCACAGCGATTCCTAGCTCTTTCATGATTCTGCGAATCCAACAGACTTCTTGTATTCCACTGACTGCTGCACGATATTCGGCTTCCGCTGATGAGATTGAAATTACAGATTGTTTTTGCGCCATCCAAACTATAGGTCCTCCATAATCCACAAGAATTCCACTAGTTGAAATCATATCTGGTTCTGTTCCGCTATAGTTTGAATCTGTATATGCTTTTAGCTTGGCTTCGCCACAAAAGAATATTCCAAAATTACTAGTTCCAATTAGATATCTTAGAACACGTTCTATCATCTTCCAGTGGCTTCTTCTAGGATTGCTGACTTGTCGACTCAGGTAATTTATGGTAAAGCTTATATCCGGTCTTGTTATAGTTGATAAATAGAGTAAGCTTCCTATAACTTCACGGTAAGGCTTGTTTTTCAATGGACCATCATTATTTTGTTTTTCGGTTAACATTCCTGGCTCAATAGGTGTTGTAACTTGATATGCTTCTTCAAATCCATAACGAGCTAGTACTTTTCGTGCGTATTTTTGTTGAGTTACTAATATTCCATTTTCTTTTAGATGAATTTCCATTCCGAGATAATATAATCTTCCTTCCTTTGGTTCTGTCGTTTTCATTTTGAAGTTATTTGCCAGCTCTGACAGTATAAGTTGTATTTTTTCCTTGTTATGACTGATAACGATTCCATCATCTACAAATATTCCAAGAATAATAGACTTATCTTTGTTAAAGAAAATGCAAGGGTCATCATCAGTATCTTTTAGTTGTAGCCTTTTCAATGTTTTGGTAAGTGTTGCATTCCAGTCCTTTGGAGCTTGTTTCAATCCGTAGAGGCTTCTTTTGAGACGACAAACTCTTCCAGTTTTATCATCAAATCCTTCCGGTTGTAACATGTATATTTCTTCTGTCAATATTCCGTTAAGAAATGCAGTATTTATGTCAAAAGTATGTACTTCAAGTCTTTTGTTGGCAGCATGACTCAAAAGTAAACGAATACTAGCATATCTTGCTACCGGGGCAAAGGTTTCTTTGTAGTCTATTCCTTGAATTTGATCGAAACCTCTAGCAACTACACGTGCCTTCAAACGTCCATCTGCTTTCTCTCGTAAAACCCATTTACACGTTAGTGGTTTTCGATTTTTTGGTAAGTTTACCAAGTCCCATACTTCCATATCATTGAGAGCTTTAATTTCATCTTGCATAGCCCTTTTCCATCCAGAATCTTTCAGTGCATTTTCAACTGAAATATCTTCAACGTCACCGATTAAAACATAGTCATTATACTTTGGATGTGGCATAATGTTTGCACGATTTCGTAGATTATGTACTTGATTCTCATTTGTAGCTTGACTTGACTCTGATTCAATATTTTCACGACATTCAAAGAACTCCTCCTGACATTGTTGTTCTTCTTCTTCGATTTCAATTTCGCAATTGTCTAAGTTTTGTTGTTCTTGATGTTCTTCTCCTTCAAATATAAGTTCCGTTGATAACTCGTCTTCTTCCTGAATTTTTGATTTATCTTGAATTTGTTTATTTACATTATCACAGCTTAGATTTTCATCAAATAATACATTGCACGAGACTTCGACATGCCTTTCATTTGGAAAATAGATCCGATATCCATGCTCTTCAATATCATACCCAACAAATTTTCCTCTCTTGCTCTTCTTATCGAATTTTTGACGCTGTTTGTTTTGAATAAGAATGTAACATTCGCATCCAAAAGATTTCATTGACTTGAGATTGACTTTACGACCAAACCATAATTCAGCAGGAGTTTTACCAGCAACATTACTATTTCCCGTTTGATTAATTGTAAACACTGAATAATTGATTGCTTCTGCCCATAAATGTGTTCCAAGTTCCTTGGCATAAATTTCAGTTCTTGCTGCTTCAACTATGGTACGCATCTCTCGTTCAATTCTGCCATTTTGTTGTGGAGTATAGGTAGCTGATCGTTCATGAAATATTCCAAGTTCTTCAAAAATCTGCTTACTTCTTGCGTTCTTAATTTCTTTTCCATTGTCTGACATTAAAACTTTGACTCTTCTTCCAAATTGATTTTCGACCAGATTCAAGAAAATCTTAAGCTTTTGTATTGCTTCGGACTTATTCTTCAAGAAATAAACAGTTCGGAATCGGGTAAAATCATCTTTGAACAATAAAAAATATTTGGCTCCTCCAAGAGATCGAACATTCATTTCACCAAGATCAACATGAACTTTGTCGAGTGGATTCTGGGCGATTACTTCATTCTTTGGATGAGACACTTTATGTTGCTTTCCGTACACACATCCTTTGCAGACATTATTATCCCAGTCATCAATGTAATGAATCTCGTTCCTCTTCAAAATATCTTTCACATGAGATATATTTTGATGTGCCAGTCTCTCATGCCAAAGTTTCAAACTTACTGCTGACAAGTTATACTCCTCCGTTTGTTTAAATAACATTTGAAGCAAACCTCCAGACCTTTCCGCTATCAATACAACGTCATTACCTTCCATGATGTAAGACTTTTTTGATGTAGCTTGTTGAGTATAGCCTTTGTCAAGAACAGTTGTCACAGAAAATAAGTTGAAAGTAAGTGCAGGAACAAATAATACATCTTTCAGTATAATTGGATACCATTTCTTGCCGTCATAAGCTTGCAGATTTACATCACCAAAACAAACGCTTTCTAGTCTTGTAGAATCTCCTATTTCAACTTGAACAGGTACATCTAAGGATCTCACATTTGTCAAGCATTTCAAATTTCCAGTCAGATGATGAGTAGCACCACTATCTTTGATCCATAATTCTCGTTTATTTGGTAGATTTTCAAGAAGAGTTGACGATAAAGCGACTGTGATAAAAGACTTTACTTTATTTTTATCGAGACTTGACTTCTTTGAACATTCATTGGCAAAGTGACCTTTCTTCTGACAATAATTGCAGTTGTAATTTTTCTTGCAGTACTCTAAATATTCAGAACATGGTCTGTTCGTACATTCACGCTTCATATGTCCAAGTTCACCACATTTAAAACATTTCTTGTCAAATTGACCTGACTGTGTTGAATGATTTGAACCATAGTTAACAGACTTCTTTAAATGACTTCTCTTTTGCTGTTCTTTCTTGAACCTATCATATTTCCCAACAAGAGCATTACTAAAAGTTTCTGACTCACGACCTTGCAATCTAATTTCTTCTTGCTGAAGACGATCACGCAATTTCTGAAGAGTTTTCTCAGCTCCCGACATTGATTCCCAAGCAGCATGAAAATGGTCAAACTTCGATGGTAGTGAGTTCATAATTCTTGACATTATCCAACTATCTTTCACTTCTTCACCATTTGCTCGAAGTTCCTGAGCAAGAACATCAATTTGGAGACAATTTTCTGCAACCGACTTGGATTCATCATACTTATAACTGAAGAATTGTTGTTGTAGGACTGTTGTAGATTTCTGATTTTTCTGACCATAGAGTTGTTCTAATCGTTCAATCATTTGTGAAGCAGAATTGCATGTTGTAATTTTCAATGCAATTTTCTCGTCTACATTCAAACCAATTATTGTTTGAGCTTCTATATCTTTTTTTGTCCAACTTGCTTGAGCAACTGCTTCTGTTGGCATTGATATTTCACCAGTTGCAATTTTCAATATATCTTTCATGCGTAGCAAAAGATTTAATTTGAATCTCCAGGATACATAGTTAGTTTTTCCATTTCCTTCTGCAAACTCAGATAACTTTTCCAGACTAAGCTTAGTATCCATTTTTATTTCTTTTCAAAATTTCAATATAATTTCCCTTTCAAAAAAATTTCAAATTAATTAATCCTTATTTGTTTTTAGCTAACTGGGCCCATAACCTGTTGCTAGACCAATGATTAATTAATTGAAAACCGTCTTTTCAAATTGATAATAATATTTTTATTAATAAATTAAATGAACATGTTGTTCAATGAAAAAGTAAAACAAGATTGAAAAAATTATTTTCAAGTCAGACCTAAATTAATATAAATGAAAATCTAAGCTTTCTAAAAAAATAATAAAACAGTTGTAGAAGCTGCTTACTTAATTCAAAGTGTAGCTTTAACTATTTTTAACACATACATCCAAACTCGCGCACACCCTACTGTTGCATATACCCAAACTCGCACCTACCATTATTACTATCAAAATAATACCACTCAAGCAAAAAAAAAAATATAATAATATATAAATTAAAATAGTAGTTATGGTTATTTTCAATTTTCTCAAAAACTAAAAGGCATAAAATCATCTTGTTTTCAGCTATTATTTGACAGCAAAATATTTATAAACTTATGGTTCTGAAATATTGAAATTTAAAATTTTTTAAAACTTTTTTTTGCTCAAATTTTGAGTTTAAAAATAAATTTAAATTTTACAAAAACTATGCATAGTTTTGACTTGATTTAAAAATTGGCTAATAGAATAGAATGTTGGCTTTAAAAAACGTATAATACTTAATTTTAAGTACATATTACCGTTATTTTTTAATTAATTTTTTTCCATTTAACGTACATATTTTTTCCCACGTCCATGCAACAATTACCCGATAAAAATTCCATGCCGCGAGTGCGTTGGACAACTCACAGCTATATCTTTGCCTGTTTCTGCTTTTGTTTTCCCAATACGCAATCGAATTTTTGGTTTTCATACATATTGAATAGAGAATAAACAGTTCTAGTATAGTATGTGACCAAATCTCTGAAATCAGATACATAAATTCCTTGCAGATTTCTATTCTTACATCCGTATTCAACTCTTATACCTTCTATGTGAAGCCTTTGCAAACGGACATCTAACTTAGGGGGTGGTGCCGAAATTTTGCTAACTTGACCCTTCAATTTGGCAAATAAATGGGGTGTCTTTAAGTACTTGTTACAACCATAAACCTGTGGACTGGTCCTTGAAATATTCTCAAAGTAATATCAAAGAAGTGTTACCGCAATGATGTTGAAAAAGAAGTTTGTCTTTCAGGAAAGAAAATTTAAAGAAAAATTGTCTTGTTTAGTTTTTTTGTTTGTTTATTTTTGTTTAGTTTTTATACATATAGATTTTTATATGTTTTTTACCTATCAAAATAGGTACGTATTACACATATAAACATACGTTTGCCTGGTGTGCACGTCAATATCTATAAATTCTTACCAAAAATATTAATAATTATTATATAATATTATTATTATAATTTTTATTTAATTATAATTAATCGCTTTTTAATTAATTTATACCTTAAAATTTTTCCTACAAGTGGATATTTTTGTTTTTTTTTTTTGTTTATTTATATAAAACGTATCTAGGAGAAGTAGCAACACTTTATAGCTATATTATGTATGTTTACACATATATAGTACTTTTTCCTGATATTTTATACATACATAATTATATACTTTTTTTATGGTGTATTTTCTCTTATTTTCATTTCCTTTATTTGCAATATAAAAAAGTGGTCACCTATACAAGTTATTTTTTTTTAAATATATATACAATGCATTTACAAAAGCTGTATATATGTATATATGTCTTGCAAAAGATAAAAACAATAATATATAAAAAAGCAGTGTATGAAATGAACTCAATTTTCTATTTTTTTTAAATCTTATAATGAGAAATTGGTTTCCTGCCGCACTTAAGCTTCTTATAGTTTTCAAAAAAGCTCTTTTAAAAATGCCAAATGCTTAAATTACGTTTTGTTCAATATATAATTTAAAATCCGGTTATATATTTGTGAGACCGGAAATTAAAATATTAGCCTGTTATGTCAATATCATATTGTTGAACATTTTGCTTTTAGTTTTATTTCTTGCCATTTAAATGTCACTTGTCTTTTATTAGCAGTTTTATCATCAATGATATTATTGCGAGTTCTTTAAATGGAATGCAAAACGTCGTATTCGGTTCTTGGTAGGACTCGAAATATACGAATGTTTTATTCAGGAATTCGTTCCAGTGAGTAGAAAAATAGTAAACCCTTCGTAAATGCCAGGTCTCTCAAATTGGGATTGGAAACGTAACGTACAACATAGAGAAATGTAAAGTTAAGCATTTTCGCATGACACAAACGATATTGCATGCAAAATAAACAATATCATTTTATGTCGAAAAGAGCAGGAATCTAAACATTTAAGATCTTCTCAACAATTTCTTCAAAAACATTCTTTGACCAATTTCGATGATCATTTATCCAAAATTATTTCAATTTTTCATTTGAAATAATTTGCACGAAGCATACAAATATAAGACTTATTTGTAAAGTGTCATGTAATGTAAATATTAAGAGCGGGAGAATTAAAAAAAGGATGTATCAGATGTTTTGTTTGACCCACAATTTATTCATAATATTTGGGTAGTTTCATCTAGAAATTATATTAGAAGGAAACAAATTTGCATAACGTTTTCGTCATATTAAGTCAAAAATATAAAACTATAATGAACTAGTTTTAAAACGTCTCCACAATAATATTTTCGATGAATGCACATCGTTTTTGTTTTTTTTTAATAAAAAAAAATGAGCGAAACTTTCGAATTTATTTAGTCTACTGACGAAATAGTTCCAAAATTTAATAAGACGTTAATTTAGTGTATGAATAGGTTTATCCATCATGTTTCCTTATTTAATCAAAATTTAAAATACTATACAAAAATATAAATATAATACTATTTTATTGTTCAACATTGTAGAAGTCATAAAATAATAAAATATGAAACGAAACTGTTGATTTTTTGCCAACCTCGCTGCAATAATTTTTTTAAATATTTTTTTTTTTTTTGCTGTTTTATATTTTAAAAACAGTTTAATTCTTTTTTATTTTACAAAGCTATTTACATAAAAGATATAGTCATAAATATCTTTATTCAGTTTATTTTTATATATTTGAAATAAAAAATATCTACGCTATTATTTTTTAATACAACAAAAATAAATAAAATTATTTTTTTTAATTAAAAAGAAATACCCGATAACCAAAATCAAAAATGCAGTAAACTTAATTAGTAAAATTTGCACCAGGCTCATATTTAACAAGTTGTATACACATACATGTACGTTTATATGAGCCGAGTGTTTTCAAAGTAAAATGCAGAAGTCAAGTTAATTATTTCTTTTTTTAAAGTCAATTCGATTATACTGCACTGTTGAAAATAAACGACTCATATAAATAAACATACATATACCTAATGTATATCTATATATTTTTTGATTCTGCAGCTTACATATTTTAATGTTTTTTTTTTATTTTGTATTTATTCTTCGTTAGGAAAAACTGAACAAAAATATAATACAAATAAAAAACATAACGTCGATCATGACATTTAAATCTGTCCATCATTATCTCCTCCCTCTATAAGTAGTAGAATTAATTTTTATCATATTTTTGTTTTCTCTAAGCAGACCATTTTTTTATTAGTTTTTTTCGTTTTATTTACAGTATTATTTAGTGTAAAGCCCACAGAATTATCAAATTCTGTGGCTGTGATAAAAATTGTTTTAAATTAATATATTTAATACATTTCCCTAACTAGAGCAATAATAATAAAAACCAATCATCTGTATATTCACTCGATTCGATTAAGATTGAAAATATAATTTTTTTCTTCATTTTATACTTAAAATTATTTATAACAAAAAAACAATAAATGTATTACAAAAATAAAACAAATTAATTAAAAAAAAAAAAGATGAGCTCCAGCGAATCTAAGTTATGCGTATTATTATAATTAGATTTATCACCTTTTTTCATCGTATTCTCTATTCATCTTCATACATAGAGGTACATTTTTTTTGTTAAGTAAAAATAATAAATCGCGATAAAATTCATAGTTTTTTTTATCAAGTTATTCAATTTATAAATGTAGAGGATGGTAATGTGTTGGTTTACCGTTATGTTTGCGTGTGAAAAAGATGTGAATATTTTTATTTCTTTTTATTTTCGCTTTCAAATGTCGGCTAATATTTCAAGATTTATATTTTTATTCCATTTTTCTGTTTCTTTACGTGATTTTATTTTAGATTTAAATCTCAAAAAAGATACGAAACACTTAAGCTCAATTGAATTTTATGTTAATTAGTTTCGTCACTCGTTTCACCACTAAGTAATTGGTTGAAGAAAGGATTCAATCCTTTAACTGCTACACCTAAAGTGAAAATGAAGAAAATAATGTGAAATTATTTTATTCGTTAAAAATAAAAATATATTTGATTTCAAAAATAAAAACAAAGTGTCTAAATGAAATCTAACGGTTAGCTGTGTCATTCTATTAAGTAAATTGTGTTTATAGAACCATCTTGTTTGAAAATAAAAAGATTTTTGAGCATATTGAATTAATGAATCATGTAGTGGGGTAATGTACTGCCTAATTATCTATTGTACTCAGAGCAAGATGATCTTGCTCATCCTACAGTACTTCCTCCAAATTACTCTTAAATATTTGTGTATTTCAAGGAATTCTCTTATATGTGGAGAAATACGAATTCTGGTTCAGCTAATATTTATATCGTCTCAGACCGGACTGTACTTTTTGAATCAAAAACTTTTGAGAAAAAAAAATATTTCTAAAAAAAAAACGGCGAAAACATTGAAATAACTTATAAAATATTTTCACGTACCTTTGCCATGCAAAGCTTCTTCTTTTGAGTCCCGCCATTTAATATAAGCTTCTTGTTGTATAACTTCAGCCTCATACAACTCGCCAAACAGTTCACCTAAAAGGCCTGCAAACATATTTGAAAAAGAAATAAGTAAATAGCATTATAGAGATATAAAAGAAAAAGATGTCTTACCCCTAGGATGTTCCAAGCGATTACATAGCACTTGCATTGCGAACAGAGCTTCAAGCTCTAATTGTTCTTTTGAATCCAAAAGACGTGTCATTATAGGTATGCAAGTCTTTTGAAATGTTGTTAATTCTAACTTAAATGTACCATCTTTGAAGGCAATTGCATAATTGCATATGGAAGTTGTTAGTGAGCGTGTTAATGTTTTATCGATTTCAGTAACATTACCCTAAAATGCAAAACAAAAAAATAATATGACTATGCATCAGTTTTTTTATTAAAAAAAAAAACTTACATTAATGTAATCAATAATAGATTCAACTGGAGCTTTGTCCTTAAGCAAGTGATCTACACGCTCTATAATTTTTTCATTTAATTTAGTTCTATCTTCAGTGACAACAATGTGCGGTTTCGCTGATTCATCCTCCAAAAATTCAAGTTTCTAAAAACCAATTTTAAAAAATATAAAGAATTAAGAACAACTTTACAAATTACTAGGCTACTTACATTGTTTTTAATGAAATTGGCAACTTCAGACTCGGACATAAAATCGGTCCAATTTAATTTTGAATTCTTCCACGTGGCACGTGTGAAGTCTGGACCTATTTCACGAATACAATATGTGAGAAAACTCCTGAGAAACACAACTCCTTGATTTTGATCGGCTAAATCTTTGTTCCATAAATCATTTATAGTTATTATTTCACTAGTCATCAATGGACCTGGATAAAGAAATTTAATTTGGATGATGAATCTCTATATTCAGTTTCTAAGAAATTTTAAAATTAATTACCTGCGAATTGGAATATATACGTCCAAAATTCCGGTACATCTAGTATAAGGTCACAGACGAATTCACATAATTGCTTATAAGCCAATCTAAAATGTTCGTTATTCATGTAATTTCGCTTAAACAAAAATGCTACAATATTAGCAGCATAACGTCGTTGTACTTGGCCGACATTAACCAAATGCAAATATTCAGATAGAATCATAAATAGAAAATATGAACGAAGATTTTCTTTGAATTTCGTCAAACATGGTATGACGCTATTGAGGGTTTTTGCACTGGCAGCAGCCTCAATCATATCTGAGATTGCTGATTTTATAGCCGTTTCTTCTTCTTTGGTAGGTTCATCGAATACAGCTGGTGGGGCAGCAGTTGGTGATTCATAATCAACAGCTGCGGCTGCTGATGCTGCATTTGATCCTGATGAGGATGCGTTCGAATTCATATTTGACGATAGCTGCTGTTGGTGTGAGGATGACGATGATGGCAGCCCCATCTTTTTTTAAAGAGAAAACAAATAATATATTATCTATGTATAACCTGACCAAGCCATGGACTTACCTTATTTTGCATTCTAGGAGCCATCGATTGATACTGGTTCTTATTGTGACTAGCTGATTTCTGCATATTCGAAGCATTCATCATTCCACGACCTGGGTTATTACGAGACGAAGAACTTTCTCGAGATCCATGCGCTGAGCCACCATGTGAATGCACACCTGTTATTTTTTTAATTGTAAGTTTTGTACTTGTTAAGCACCGTATGCAATATATACATTCTATGAATACATTTAAAGTTTAAAAATATAGCACTCACCATATCGATCCCTTTCCATTGAGCCCTTATTATAGGAATTTTTGTTTCGTGGACCATTACGGTCGTTTCTGTCATTGCGATCATTGCTACTCTTCGAGTCAATCAATGTTGATAGAGCAGCGAATGAATTAGATGCTGTGGCTTGAGTCCGGGACTGTCCTCCACTGCTGTTCCACAGGAACTGTTGTAGGCCACCCATTTTCTTAGTTCCCATATCTAAATCATTGAGCTGCAAATGTTAAATTTTTTTCAATGAAATTTCATTATTTTATCAATAATTTTTTAGGTTGAGAGGAGACAAACAGGGATTTTTAAACATTCATGTAGCTCTATTGCCTCCATCAAAAGGAGTATATTGTGGTTGCTTCCCTAGATACAGAAGGCGCTTTTAACAACGCATTTGCAATCGCAACTGCACTGCAATCTCTGAGAGTGAATAGTTCACTCGGAGAATTGATTAATCAAATGGTGACTAGCGAGATTATAAATTCCAAACGTGGCGAATTTTTTTGCTAGAAGGTCTACCAGTATCCATGCCTTCCAGATCAGTCTGTAAGGGCAAGTCACTACCTAATTGGTAAGCACGCAGCAAGGCTGGGTGGTTTCTCTAACGTTTTCGTGAGATGTTGTATGGACATGGAAGAAGAAGAAACAATTCTTCTCTGTATGTGCTCTGGAAAATTTTAAAAACATTCAATCAAACACACGACACACGAATTACATTTATTGAAAATTTAGAGTTGTGGTATTTTTTTTTTTAATTCAACATAAGCAATTAAGACAAGGAAAATTTAATTAACATATGATTAAGATAAGGGACGTTTAATTAACATTCAATTAATAGACAACATACATTTATTGACAATTTACTGAATACAATTCGAAATAACAAGCAATTTAGATAAGGAACATTTAATTAAACAAACAACATATACTCCACACATTTATTGAATTTATAGGTAAATTGCCAATTAGAAATAAAAAATAATTTAGACAAGGAACATTTTATAATCATTCAATCAAACACTCAACATACGGAATACATTTTTTGGCAATTTATGGAGTTCGTTTTATTCGACATAACAAAGAATAAGACTAGGAACATATAGTTAATATTACATATTATTTAAAAAAAGAATATTCATTTTCATTAAATTAAGTTCGGTAATACAAACAATTCTAACATTCAATCAAATTAAATCAAGGAACATTGAATTAACATTCAATCAAATAATTTAAACAAGGAACATTTAATTAACATTCAACCAAATAATTTAAACAAAGAACATTTAATAAACATTCAATCAAAAACATAAAAAAAATTCATTCGAAAACATTAACAAAGTAGAAATCTGATTATAATTAAAGGAAAAAAGTAAATAAAGTTATAAATTGGTAAATTGCCAATTAGAAATAAAAAATAATTTAGACAAGGAACATTTTATAATCATTCAATCAAACACTCAACATACGGAATAAATTTTTTGGCAATTTATGGAGTTCGTTTTATTCGACATAACAAAGAATAAGACTAGGAACATATAGTTAATATTACATATTATTTAAAAAAAGAATATTCATTTTCATTAAATTAAGTTCGGTAATACAAACAATTCTAACATTCAATCAAATTAAATCAAGGAACATTGAATTAACATTCAATCAAATAATTTAAACAAGGAACATTTAATTAACATTCAACCAAATAATTTAAACAAAGAACATTTAATAAACATTCAATCAAAAACATAAAAAAAATTCATTTGAAAACATTAACAAAGTAGAAATCTGATTATAATTAAAGGAAAAAAGTAAATAAAGTTTTTTTGGTTATAAAATGAGGTTTTGAGGTTATATGACAAGGTCAATTCGGGAATGCGTAGGAACTTTTAGATTTAAGTTTGCGACCTCTTGTCTCTTTTAGGCCGACTTTTCTTGAATCTGCTATTGGTAAACACCTGCAACGATATGGATGAAATTATCAAATTTTGTAATAATGAGCGCGAACAAAATTGCTCAAGTTAAATCCGCCCACTGCTACAGTGTTTCAAATATAAGTATACCCTCGTAAAATTAGAAAAAGTACAAGCTGAAATTTGGCAGGTTGTTTCTGAGATTGGTATGGAACCTAAACCTATGTTTAAGACATCTTAGCTCGCAGGGGCGGTATCTCGCCTAGTTTTCTTTCGTACCTACCCCCGAGACTGCCTGCCAAATTTGAGCTGGAGCTTACTTTTTCCCATTTGATCGATAGTAAAATGGCTCCAGTTACTGCACTATTATGCCGTCTTTATCAGTTTTCTAAAGGACCTACAAGTTCTATTAGATATCTGTTCAAGAGTTTTTTCTCTATTACATACATGCACCCATACATGTGCATTTATAGCACATGCTTAAACGATATTTTTACTATATGAGATTTAAGAGTTTAAGAGATATAAGTACCATTGGTTCGAGTTTATTGGTGTCAACAGCACCAATCGATCGGCTACCCTTTCCGGTTTGCACATGATGCCACGTATCATCGCTGTTACTGGAATTGTTTCCATTACCACTCATACTATTGCCACCACCTTGATTCTGCGAACGTCGCATTGAACCACCATCATCATTACGTCCACCTCGACTGCCATCACGATTATTTCCGTAATTATTACCACGATCACCAAATCGGCGGTCATCTTTTTTCATGCTACCTCCGCCTCCACCTCCTACAGTGTTACCACCTCCACTGCCACCACCACCACCGCTAGACATCATACTGCTGTAGTTCATGTATTGCGATGACATTTGTTCGGTCTTCGTTTGTTTTTGAATTTCATCCATAGTCTTTGGTGTATCGACTCGCGTTGAAACCCACTTGCGAGTACGCAAATCTATTACGTCTTGCAACATAAATCGCACACGACTTGTAACCTTAGCTCCGACTCCTTCTTTGTCCGTTTTTGAGACAATGGCCTGCATTTTCTTCATTGTATTATCCAAATTATGATATACATGCGGTTCTTTTGGACTCTGTGGGGTCTTCTCGAATTTTTCACCAACTGTAGTCAGCAATTTGCACAGACTCTCTAGTTGATCTTCAGACTTGGCTTTGAGCAACAGATCTATGCATGAATTTATAATCTTTCCCGTTAACATAGAAATCTTAAATAATTCACCAATAAATCGCACAGTACCACCTGATCGACGACGTATCTTACGTTCTTCTTCTTCCAATTGTGCTTGCAGCTCAAGTTTTTCAATTGGATCCTTACAGTCACGGATTTTATCCAAAATCGGCTGGAGTTTCTTTTCTTTGGCCGCACGCTTTGCGACATTTTCATTAAATTCATTTTCTGTCTTGTCCAGCAATGAGGTTCGGAATTGCTTTAAATTTGCCCTTGTGCCACTTTCCATCGTGTCACGTGCCTTTACTTCATCTACAAGTCTTTGACATAGCCGTGCATAGGAGACTGAAAAGTTTGGCTCATCGATCGCTTTTTCGAATACCAGTTCCATAACATCGTTTACTTTTTCGTTGGTGTCGATTTTGAGCTTAATTATCTGCTCAACCAGGGTATCGAATTTTTCCGGTGTCAATTTATTGAGAATACCTCGGACACGTCGCTTTAGCTCCTCACTATCATGCATACCTTCAGCAGCAGACTCGGGAGCAAGTTGACGTGGACGCCACGCATTGTCAGTCTCATTAAGTTTCACATCTTGATTGAGCGACAAATTTATACGGAAGACACCGCCTTTAATGCTGCCCTTGTTGCTATTGCGTTGAATAACACCTGACATCGACGCTTGTTTGTTATTATACCCAGCACCACCGCCCATACCACCACCAACACCCCCACTCATTGCCATTCCAGATCGATCACCCATCGAGCCGATTCCACCCATGGATTGAACACGTTTGTTATTATTGCCCCGAACAAATGACGGCATCAAATTTGGTTGTGACGACTGTGAGTCTGGAAGAATTGATGCATTTATTGTGCTAACATTGGGCGTTTGTCTGGATGCCTTAGCTTCGCGCAATTGCATCAACTGATCACGGTCGTATTGCTTCTTTCCGGTTGGATTCTGTGGTGACCATTGTCCTTCGTTGTAATTGATCAATGATTGAATTGCTGCTTGGATAGCAGCTGATTGCTCAGGTGTTGGTTTGACTTTGCCTGGTGCTACTATTTCTTCTTTTTTACTACTATTATCTTCGGTGGCACTTACACCTGAATCAACAATCTTACCTTCACCATTGAGGTTTGCTGTTGGTGTTGCAGCCACTGACGTTGCAACTTCAGCAGGAAGCTCTGGTTTTTTTTCTGATTTATTATTATTGTTGTTAATATTGCTCTCATTAACTACTTGACTACTACTACTGCTGTTGGTGATGGTTTCAGTCGATTCAGCTGTTGTTTGTGTTCCTATTTTTTCTGTGGCGGCAGTTGTTACCTTTGAGGAGTTGTTATTGACAAGATCTATCGCTGGCTTATCGGTTAAAGATTTTGACACGGGAGTATTAATAACATTTGGCGCCGCCATTACGCTGCGATCCGTTTCATCTGTTGATGATGTCTTTTTACTTGTGCTTAGTTTGTTGTTGTTGTTATTGTTAATATTATTGGAACTGCTACTATTACTACTATTAATATTATTTAGATTGTTATCTAGACTATCGTTTAGTGTATTCATTTTATAATTTATATTAAGATTTTCTTCTTGAAGAATCTTCTCCTGTTCGACGGCAACTCCCTTGCCATTTGTGATCATCGTCGCTTCCGATGATGCTACTTCTGACGAGACTGGTATTTCCGATTGCTTCTGCTGCAATTCTTCAGAGGACATTGTTTGTTTATTTACATGGACTGATGCTGCTGCTGCTGGATTCATTTCCGTTTCGCTTAGTTTCATGCTGCTGCTGTCCGATGATCTAAGATTTGCTAATGTCTCCTCGTTATTAGCTTGAGTTGTTGATTTAGTCAGATCAATATCAGGGACTGTGATCTTTTGCGTTTGCGTTTCAGGGGCGGCAACTACTATATTTTCGTTTAATTCGCTGGAAGATGATTTTTGTAATAACGATGATGTAATTGATGTTGGCGATGAAGATGAAGACAGTGTAGATAAATTTGATGTCGGTGATGAAGATGCTGTTGTTGGTAAACTATTACTATTCTCCTGGATTGATGAAGCTGTTTCAGTTTCAACCGTGGATGATTCAGGAGGATATTGTGGTTCGCTTGCAATACTTGAGTTTTCTATATCTTCTCTGGTTGCTGGTGTTGGATTATCTACAAGTATTGATTCTTGTTGGAGTGTTACTGCAGTTGTTGTAGCTTGGATTTGGTTGCGTGGTGTTGTTGAATTCGTTCCCGGCAAAATCACAGATAATTGATCAACAGTTGAAGATGGTTCAATTGCATCAGTAACTTGTATTGCTTTAGTTAGAGTTTCATCAATATGTTTAGCTGTAAGAAAAGAAACAGAGCTAAATAAGTTCTTTTGGTTATGTAAAATTTACAATAAATGCTTGTTTATTTAAAATCTATCGACATTGCACATTCTTTCCTTATATTTATAAATTTCATTTCAGCTCTAAAGCAAGTGCAAGCGACTGTTTCAAAATCAAATATTAATCTTTTTAGAAATACAAAAAGAACACTTTTCGTATTTATTGATGATCGTCGCTTCGGTTTAGATTGAAAACCTGAAAATTACACTTTTGATTATAGTTGACTTAGATTGAAAACCTGCTACCTTCAGTTTTCTTTTTGCATAATTAATTATTGAAATTTTTTTAAACACAAGCTAATGTTGAAAAAAAAAAGACATCGAAAATTATCGAACTACAATCGCTCGGAAAATTGAGTTAAGTGTAAGGACAAAATTAATTATTTGAGTAAATGTAAACTGGCAGTGAAAACATTAAAAAAAAAATAATAATAAGTTTTAAAGAAAAAAACAACCGATTTTATGATGAATAAAATTTAGTTTACAGCTAAAATTACTTAAATTAATTTGGAAATTATTTCATTGAGCCTAATGAAAACAGGCTATTAGAAAAATCTCAAATCTGATTCCATTTTTTTGAATCCTTTGGTGTACTCCTTGTCACCTAGAAACTCTTTGACTGTACCCATTATTTATGTATTTTAATTGCATATTAAAATAAGAACAAACTAAATGTATATACACGAAATAAGCAGTAATTAATAATCTGATTTTGCTGTATAAACCCATACGAAAAAAAACAACAAGATTGGGAAACTTGGTGATAATATACATAAAGTTACCAAAATTCAAAGTGTGAATAATTTACAATGGACTGTCATTGGACCAAAGTGAAGACTTTGACGTTTGTAATTTGCTTATTGTGAATCATTAAGAGTCCTATAGCGAACGTTTCGTAGTTATCATTGTGCCAAAGTGAGGAATTTAATGTTTGTTTTTAGCTTGTTGTGAATTTTTTAAACAAGAGACCGATATATTTTTTTTTTACTAAGAAACCGTATTTCTTATTTAATCCTTTATCATTCACTGTCAGCAATGCACTTGTCGATCAAGTTACACAATACTGAGAAATCGATCGATGGTGATGCGATCAACAAATCAAAAAAGGGCCTAAACAAAACAAAAAGCCTATCTTACAAAATCAAAACATTGAACTTGGATTCAAAAATTGTATCTCCTAAATTCCCTGGTAACAAGATAGATCGGTTTATGAGGAACTGAGTGAATTACTGAATCCATGCGAGTGCAATCTTGAGGTATGTGGCTTTTTGGCGTCGTTGCTCATGGCTTGGTTGCATACGTAAGCGAGGTGGAGTGCAATTATTTTTTGGTATTGGTTTAATTAATAATAATGAAGAAGTCGATAAATATGCAAACGTGCAGACCTAGCTTTACTGCCACATAAACTCCCAAGGAGTTTCTTTTGTGAATACATAAAAAGTGAATAACTTCTGATTTTAAACACTTTATTTCAAGAAAATTTTCTTTTTAAACTAAAATTAGAAACTTAATATTTTTAAGGTTCCTAGTTACCTATAATTTTCTACCTATATTAACATTGACATTCTAGAAAAATTCGATTTTCGAAAAATTTGTAGAAGTCATTGAATTGGATAGCAAGGATGAAAAAACCATTGCCTCCGCTTTAGATCGTTTCATGGAAGAGGCAGGACTTGATCCACTAAAACTAAATGGGCTGGGGTATGATGGTTGTTCAACTATGTATGTCAGGAAAAAACAACGGCTTCGCGGTTACATCTTTTGATACAGCACTCAGCGCCGTATAGCAGGACTGGCAGTATAAGGATTTTGTAGAGCATATACTTCGTTTTCCGTGTGAGGAGTTTTGAACACATTTGTTTTGCCAAACCGAAGTACGTTTTCTAACGTCACGCGACACATTTGGATCGGTTTTCTCGGGATCCCTAGTTCAGCCATGGCCAAATAGAGCTCGTGGCGTTGAATGCTTTCATATGCGGCCTTAAAATCAATTAAAAGATAATGGGTCTCAACTTGAAATTCGTTGGTCTTTTCGAGGATTCGCTCCAGTGTGAAAATTTGGTCTATCGTCGATCTGCCGGGCCGGAAGCCACACTGATTTCTTTTTCTGTTACATTTAGCAAATACGTTAAAAAGTAGATTGCACGGTTTAAAAAAAGTCTTAAATAATTCTGAGTTTTTTTTTTTTTTTTTGAAAAAATTTTACTGGAGAGGCTGAATTGTGATATAATCTGTGGAAAGAGAAAAAATTATCGCATGATGATCTCCAAAAACTCTAATTATGCGATTTTAGAAGAAGCAAACGATTTTTTTCTACAAAAAAACTTGCTCTTCATGTTGCCCTATCGCTACTATGTACCACAAGTTCGGTTGAAAGGACCTACAGCACTTTAAGGAGGGTCAAAACATGGCTTACACCAACGATGATCGAAAATCGTTTGAATTAATTGAATAATTTAGAAATCAAAGATGGTAGATTATGATCGAATCAATTTAATTAATTAAATTTTAGGGTTGTGTATGCTAAGTGTTTACCGAAAAATGGTAACGGAAAGAAAGAATGAATTTGTAAAAGCTGTATTAGAAAGATTTTTTGAAGATCCACGCCGCTTGGCTTTCACATAGGTGGATTGCCATTAAAATGAATTGTTACTTAATTTTGTTTGTTTTTTATTAGTCATTGGGCCCTATCATCGTATCCGATCGGAGAAATCTCCGATCGGAACGTTTATTTTATTTATGGTATCGGAATAACGAAATAGACGCATACCAACGCCTCTAGTTGACATGTGTCTAATTCATTTTCCTTATCCATTTCCATTTTATTTGTTTGCGGAACTTTTTTCACAACAATTTTGCTGTCGGAGACAATCGGAACTTAAGCCATCGCGTGTATTTCACATGCGTTGCTCGGATTTTGACATTTAATCGCTAGGCATCGCATGAATTCGAGACACGTTACTTCGATTTTAAAAGTTTCAACGCATATTTCAATTTATTTCATAGGACTGTCGAAACAGCTACCATGATACAAAATTCGTACATTTCGTAGAAATCGGAGAAAGTTTCGTTCCGATCGGATACGATGATAGGGCCCATTATTTTTTTTAAATGGAATATTTAATTGCAATCTGTATATTCTAACAAAAGAAAACTGCGTGTATCTTTTATAATGGTCAAAAAATATTTAGGTATTCTCAAAATATTGTATGAACGAAATTGAGGTTATCAAGACATTCTGGACTTTTCATAACTACATAGGTGCGTGGTACACAAGATTACTTCCCAATACCTATAATCACAATTCAATTCATTTATTGATCTTACAAAATTAATTATTTCAAAACCATAATAAAAGACATCATCATTAATGGAAACAATCGTCTTGAGAATGAATTTACTTAAAAAAAAAATGTTGACATCAAACTTAAAATGAGAGAATATGGAGGGAGGAGCAACTTCCCTAAATGGTATGGATATAAATAATGTATCTTTTTTTACTGCAAACGAATTCGACGACTGTGCGCACGTGTATTTTTGTTTGTCACCACCTCACCGCAATATAAACCAACCAAGAGCCCAAAATAAAACAAAAAATAAAAAAAAACCGACTAGCAACAACTCAAGGTTCTTTGAGAGAATTTTCAGGATTTTAAAGTTTGGATCAGTTTTTTCCTGGGGTCCTGTTTATTTTTTTTTTATATTTTCTTTCAAAGTTTAGATTTGCACAAAATTTCATCATCGTCTCCATTTTTTTATCATAAAATACATCTCTGTGCACGCGGTCGACTATTATTTCACCATATTGATTCATCCGTATCTGTTATCTAAGTATACAAGTCAGTTAAAGGGCAAGGTAACAGATGGGACATATACATCAATTGCCATTAAAAATATTCACGGAAGATGTTCTACACAATATACACAAAATTACACATTTCCAAAAAAAAAAAAAAATGTAGCCTACTTACTCACTAAGCAACGTTGGTAATCTCATACATAAAATGGCACATATGTAGGTAGTTGGTAGCTCGGTTGAATAGTAGATAGGTTGGGTATGTAGGTAGATTGACATTCACTCGAGCCTCGAGAAGTGGCAGTTTGCAAAATTTAATTTCTTTTATTTACTTTTCCATTTTATTAAATTCCACTTATTTGCATCAACATTTAATTTAAATTTTAATATTACATAAAAACAATTCGCCAGTTAAATAGCTCTATATATCACAATTGCAGTTTTGGTATTATTATCCCATCCAAACACTCAGTACTATCCGAACACAGATGCACATTCTAAATCACTCATTTATTATTTTTTTGTGTTCAAAATGTAAATTTTTTGCATTTGATCATTAATATCAACAAAACGAGATTTATTTAAAAACAAAATTTTTTAATAAAAAATAAATTAAAGAACTAAAAAGAAATAATTGTTCCTACACTAATAATAGAAGAAAAAAAGCAACAAATGTTAACGGCCATGCCGCTGCGGCTCCACGCGCACAACGTAACACGAATAATTATGATACGCAATCGCAGTGCGAGGCAAAAATATCATATTGCAACTAAGTGGTATGTATATGTAAAAAAAAATATATCAAAAAATGAAAGAAGGAGGCCAGGCCAGCAAGAAAGACAAAACGATTCAGTCAAAGAAAAAAAAACAATAATGAAGTCAGAAAGAAATAAACAATTGTACCGAACAACTATTATGAACTTGTATATGTATACTTAATAACAATATCGCATGCGAGGGAAAAGTAAAGATACAGATACCTCTCGAAGGTAGCATTCCGTTCCGATTACAATTGAAGACATTCAAGTATCTGTCTCTTCTGAGCAGAGCAGCAACAGCGATACTATTTAGTTGATGAGATAGAGATAGAGTTTAGATAAGATAGGTTATGGATTACTAATGTGGAATAATGCGATTCGTAATTCCATCATAGAGATCACAAGGTCAGGCACCAGGGTTGCCGAAACTCAATAATAACCGTTAGCCAGGTATGGGATTTGACTTAATTTCCCGTTTTTGTGTAATATAAAATCGCGATTTTATAAATAAGATTGTGAAGCGTGTACTTGTCCGATCAAAGCGATTAAGATGTCTAGGATGGGAAAACTTGGTCTCTTTTTCTCAACCATTTTTTAGTACAAATATTTTTCTAACAATTTTTTTTTCGAGGAAACTTTATTTCAGTAATTTGTTTTTTTTTTTTTTTGACAAATTTTCAGTTTTTTGGAAAAAAAACTTTTTTTTCACAATTTAAGTTTTGAACAATTTGTATTTTCGCGGTTTAAAAATCATACCAATTTCGAAGTTCCCCGACAATTTTTTTTGACGAAATTTTTTCCCACAATTTATTTTTTGATCAATTTTCAATCATTTGTTTTTACTCAATTTGTAAATTGGCTATTTCTTGCAAAAAAAATTTGTATGGTTTTTTTTTAAACCAAACTGACCATCTTCGCCAATTTTTTTTTTGATAAACATTTTTTTGACCAATTTTTATCAAATTTATTTAAAAAAACTTTTTTTTTGCAGGTGAAAATTTGTAACGACTTTTGTTTTTCCCATTTTTGTTTAAATTTTTATCTTGACAATTTAACGCTATGCCTTTTAGTAGTATTATTATTAATGCATTTGTTTGAATATTTCTTGGCACCTTGGAAAATACTTGCAGTCAAAAAAAAAATTATAATGGCGCTTGTCTGGCTACTGAACACTGTGAAGCAACGGAGTTTCAAGGGCGAGTTAACGGATCAAGACATAAGTAGTACAAAATAAAAATGCTTGTAAATTTTGAAAATAAAAACGCATTGACAATCAATTCTTAATACCTAATGGTATTGATTTTTCAATTTTTACTTACGACTATATTTACTATAGGTATATGCACATTTTTGGATTCGCAATTCTGTCTGTCTTTTTTAAAATATACTACATAGTTATGTTATACATGGCTCAGTTACATTTAGTTCAAGGAAACAAACTAAAAAAAACTAAAGTCCTAAAAACTAGTCTGAAAATCTGAAGAGTACAATTATTTTAAGATTAAAATACAAAAAGCACCCTTATAACGTTAAGTTTCTAAATAATTATGACTGTTTATGTAAGGTGATTTGTATTGAGGTCGGCAACGAACATTTCTGTCAATAAATTCAATCACTAGTTGGTTTGAAAGAAATCATAAAGCTACTCGTAATACCAGTGTTTTATAATTATAGAATTTAACTATATCTTGGGTTAACTATTGGAAAGCTCATACTTTGTCTCTTCAAAAATACTTGAAATCTGATTTATAAAAATTTCTTGAAACATTGGATTACTTCAACCGAGACTGCAGCCTATATTTGAACCACAGATATTCCTATTCCGGATATCTATTAAAATGGAACAGTGCTTCCCAAATGCGACAAGTTTAAATATATTGGATCTGTGATCAGTAACGAAGTATCTTGAGATGACTACATTAAACATTGAAGTGGTCATCTTCCCGGATTGAAGAATGATTTGCATGGCAGAACGAGTGGTGAAACGTGATCGAATAAGAAGCAATACAATCCGAGGAAGCCAATAATACTATTTTGGAAAAAATACAACCAATTTAGCGCAATAAATAGGCCTAGCAAAATTTTTTTTATAGTGGTTTATGGGACCTACCTCCACCGCATTTTGGTCACTATATCTGAATATGGCAATGGGGAGGAACAATAGAGTAGCAAAGCATTCCACTTCCGTGTTGGGTGACTGTAGAAAGAATAGCAGTATTTAACAGTGCGCTCGAAGCATAGCTCAAAATTATACTGGTAGGCCTTCCCTAGAAGCGCCAGTACTATGGTTAAATTGTTGCAGGGAAAAAATGCAACAAACTTTCCGTGGAACACTGATTACAAAAGTAGGGGTAAAATATGGAAAAGCATGTTACATTTTTGAACTGAAGTAAATGTTTGCGTTTTGGCTCCATTACCTATCATTTCTAAAGCTCTTTTCTGCGTTCCGTATAGGAAACTTTATTGTGTTGAAGAAGCACCTGCCCAAATGTGCTAAATAACACTCTAATCTGGCTGTTATTTACAAGGAAGATAAAATTCTTATATCGCCGAAGTAAACCTAAGCACTTCGCAGCGTTTTTAGAAACGCCTATGCGAGAATGGGAAGCTGTTCGGTTTTCTCAATACAAATGCCATTAATACAAGGGGGTAGGGTTCGCTATAACGATATAATACAGCATTGAGCTAAATTCAACACGGTTTTTTAACGCCCTTTGGAAAATCCTGTCGAGAACAGAATTTAAGGAACTTATCATATGCAGCCTTTGATGATCCACCACTGAAGAACAGGTATGTGGTTCTAGAAACGAGTTTAAAAAACTGAGGCACTGTAGTAGATCAGAAACAAAGAAAGGATTCATCGATACCAAATACACACACATTTTCGATAAGAGAGCTTTATGCATGCTATGATGCTTTAGGAATATCAAGTGAAATTATATTGGTTCTACTGTTCGGCGAAATATACCACCAGATCACCAGTGGACCTATTTCTGCGGAAGTCACACTACTGGTTATTGAGAAGCTTTAGTTTCTCGAGATACTCGTATATTAATTAAATAATAAATGAAAAATAGTTAAATTGTTCAATTAATTCTATCAAAAATATTTTGTGTATTGGTTTTTCTTTCGATATTTTCGAAAGGCAAAAAATTGTGATACTCGTATTTGAATTCATTCATCTTTGCTTTATGTTTTTCTTTTTTGTGTCTATGTGGACCAATATCCAGATTTTGGGAATATTTATTGTAAAATTGCAAGGAAAAAAATTAAATACAAAATATAATTAAAAAAATACGTTCAGTGCTCCAAATGTAAAAAAAATCGTTTGTTATATTTCTTAACATTTCGAGTCACATTCCGTTTATAAAACTATAGGACGGGCATTAGCTCAAGTCATACGTAATGTACTATAAATTGCGTAACATTCTATTTAAGACAACTTACTAACATAACAATTCAAACAATTTATTGGTCACCTAAACTATAAGCGAAAGAACTTGCGAACCAGTGCACTATTTTCTCAGCAAGCATTTCTTCCTTTAGTCATAGCAACTCTTACTTCTACTGCAATAACCACTTATGTATAACATTCGTACATGCTCGTTTATTATTATTATTTGTACGAAACTGTCTATAAAACTATTTAAACAGGGTTTTCAATAGCCGACCGGTGAGTCTTGATTTATCAAATATATAAAATATAAAGTCAATTGACAAATGTTATTTGCCGAAATGTTTGATTTGAAATTACCTGGACCATGGCTATGGCCACCATGGTCATTTCATCTTTTTGACATTTTTTCTTCTTTGGGATTATCTCATGACACTGTGCTCCAGCAAACAATTACTTTTGTAGAGGTTGTCGGTATGACTGAGTAAATTATATTATTGACCTTGATCCTCAAAATTTTTATTAATTTTGATTGTCTGATTTTTTCTAGTGGCGTAATATAATGTACTCAATCATACCTTAACTAAGACCTCTACAATTTCACTTTAAAAAAAACTGCAGTGCTATTACACCATCTAGGAACTAAAAATCAACATGCAACAATAATATGCCAAAATAAAACAGTTGATCTTCTGATATCCGTTTTATTTTTTTACTAAATCCGAACATAAAAAAAACTACTAAACGAAAATACAAGAATGTATATTGTATAGTTTAAGTTATTAAATATGTAATTTGCTTACCATTTTGAGAGTTGTTGTCTTTGTGATCAGGCGGTGCAATTATTGGAATTGATTTGCTGAAAGAAAGTTAAAACAAAGGAAAATTCATAAAATATAATTGGGCGTGGTTTTTATTTTTGAGAAAACTATTTTTAGTACAGTGGGATTTTATATTACTAATTATAAATAAAAAAATCAACAGTGAGATTACTGTGGATAAAAAGAAGTGAAAACCTGACGCAGATAAAATAAATTTTAAATCACTAAAAATGTTTCTTGTGATAGCTTTTATTATTTTTTTGTAACAAATTTAATAATTTTGTTTTTGAATTTCCCACTGTATATGTACATACGATCTCAACAAAAAAAAAAAAAGTCTACTGTCAAATAAAAGAAAAAGTACATAAATAATAATTTACTTACTTTTTTCGTTTTGGCGGAGGAGTTGGACGAATTTCTACTGATGGTCCATCCGATCTCGCCGAAACTATGGGAGTTTGTCCCATAACATCATTTATAGGGCATGTTGGCATTGTACGCTGCATCATGTCTATGGTAGAAAATGAAAGAAGGATAAACAAAAATGTACATTTCATGTAAAAAGTTAGCATTAAACAAAGAGTGCTCACCTATATTATACGGTATTCCTGGTATCTTACTAGTATCGGTCAAGTCTTGAGGGACACCAGCTACTGCCGCAACCATTGTTAGATCAGTTACAGGAGAATCCATTGTTAGCTGTTCTTGATAGTTTAATTCGGTGTTTGGTCCAGACTTGATAAAGAAAAACAAAACAAAAATTAATAAATTTAACATTTTTGAAATTAGGGAAAGGTGAAAACTAACTTACCTTTGGGATATCTAATTCGTCTAAAATGTTTTTATGTGTTTCTGGATGAATAATTTCTAATGCGTGTCTACGTTTTTTTCGCTGAGTATTGCCCATCGATTGGACTGACGCTTGACCAACCGAGGTAACACCAAGAACCGTAGTGGAACCGGGCACAGCGGATGTTAAGACAGTTCCAGCTGTCAGTGGAATTTGACCCTGTGTGCCGTTAGGACCACCCATTGGCCCGTTGGGACCGGCTTGTACCGGTATAGCACTTGTTACACCAGAATGACCTCGCTGATGGGTCTGAGCGCCCGCCGGAATCATAGAGTTTTGTGTAAAATATTGATATGGGTAGGTGGTGTAGCTTGTTTGCAGTGGCTGCGTGTAGGAGAATGATGGTGCCTGTGGATAGGCTGGTTGTCTTGGCCCAAACGATGGGTATGTCGGCATGACGACTGACTGGTGAATTGGTTGTTGATACATTTGTTGAATGGTAGCTGATACATGTCGTCCATTACCACGTGGTGCAGCCGATGTAGCTGCACCTCCACGAAATATGCCACTCTGTGGATTCGTGCGAACATTTCCGGTCGAGTTGTTAACGGTTGCGGGCGCAAACTAAAAATAAAACAAAAATATAAAATAATTAAATCAAAATCGAAGAAAGTAACTAATAAAAAAATTTCTAAATTTATCAATTTATATTAAACAACAACAACATGACGACTATGCTTATAAAAAATAAAAATATATAAAATAAAAATAATAAATCAACCCAAGAGACGTAATTTAAGAACAAAAGAAGGAAACAAGAAGTAAAAGTAATGACAACGAAAACTTTTACAACGTAAGAGAGCGTCCTTATAGTTTTACCTCTGTTGACTTTTGATATGCACTGCCATTGATTAGTTTACTTTTGATTTGAATATCATATTTCCTCTCAACAAC